>WUQG02002780.1:0-12264 GCA_011317285.2 Androctonus mauritanicus | reverse complement strand
TACAGCATTAAAATATTGCAATGCAATATAAAGAAAAGTTTTGTTGGAAAATAGGTTACAGTGATGTCATATTTCATTGCGTCCAATCATGTTTCTCTGCAATGCAATTTTATTGAAGTGTTTTTTTGGCAAAAAATATCAAAAAATATAAAAATTTTTTATTATTTCCATATTTCAACAAAAATATTTAACAAAGTTTAAATGAGAAAAAGATCAGAATCAAAACAAACAATGGATGTTTTGTTGCAATTAATGAGAATGGAAAGCCAATCAGCAAATATATAATTGTTGGAAGTGCATGTCTGATATCCAAAATCAGCTGCAAAATAATCATCCTATATTTTCTAAATAATCAGATCTATCTGAAAGTACAAAAATTGTTGATCAGAAACATTGAAGATCACTACATTTCCATTTAATATTAACTGATGATGCATGCATTGATAGCAGCTATGTTTATTTGTTAAAAAAATCAATCTATACATTCCTGATCTTATTTATGAAGTGATTGTTAAATTAATATTTTTGAATATATTTAAATATGAACATTTAGATACATTTGCAAATTTTTAATAACATAATCAAGAAGAAACAAATATTTTTAGAAATAAGCATGACATATCCAGATACTATCATAGGATATATGACCACTTTATATATTTTTGATCATATTTATGCAGTATCCAATATTTAAATACTTTCAAAAACACTAATTTATGTACAGATATATATATACACATTTTTTTTTTAACAAAAAAATCAAAAGAATCAGTAAGAGAATCTTTGTTAGAAAAAAATATGGCAGCTGGTGTAAAAGCACAACTGGAATACATCATGACTGAGTTGGCAAAATTTATGATCTTTCAGAAAAATTTCTCAATTTTTGATTGGCCTATGTATAAAACTGACCTTTCCTCTTCAAAATTTTTTTTGGAAAAATTTCTCAGCTTATATACAATTATATATGTTATGTCAAATTTAAAATCTGAACTTGATATACAACAAATTAGTAGATGTATGCAATAAAAGATCAGTTATATACAATTGTACATAAAGTTAAAAGTACTAAAAAATGGCTTTTATTAAAGTGTAAATTTATGTTTGTTAAATAAATAATAAAAACATGCTCTAATAGTTTATATAGAATAATAATCTCCAATGATAATTCAGTGACATTTAAGAAAAAGTTTTTAATAATTTGATATGGTATCATGATCAAGCAACAATCATAATAACAAACAAATAACAAAGATTCAAAAATATATATACCAGTGTATATATATATATATACCAGTGTGTATATATATATATAAGAAATAATATAATGTTTATTAGATTTATTAGAGTATACAAAAACTTATTCAAATTAGTAAATAAAAACATTATAAAAGAAATATTTTTGACTTGTTAATTATTTATAATATTTTATTTATTTTAACAAACTATTCACTTATCAAATGAAATTATTTTAAATAGGTTCTTCAGCTAGGTTTGCCATAGCAGCTGCTCATATCCCTTATTCTGAATCCAGTTCAAAATTTGATCATGTACCTGAAGTAAGCACATCAGTAAAAATAATTGAAACACAAAGTAAACCTAAAAATAATACAGGAACAAAAGTTGAAGATATAAAAAGGTTATAAAATAGTGATTTAATAATTTTATAATGATTTATATAATATATTAATATTATATTTTTTGAAATATTTAGTATATTTTATGTTTAGGTTATTAAATATTGTAAAAATTTAAATTATTGAAAATTTATTATAAAATTTCTTCAGTTTTCAATTTTATGTTAAAAATTGTAATTTATATTTAATCTGTGATATTCAAAATAATATTAAGATTTCTTAAATTTTTTCAGTATGAAAAACTCTTTGAATTCTTTCATTATAAAAATTAAAATAAAAAATTATGTTTCTGAAAAATTCAAAATAATCTAGCAAAAAAGTTTTGTTAATATTACAATAGGTGTTATTAGATATAATAAATTGGTTGAACTTCCATTGATAAACTTTATCTTATAATACAATATTGGTACAGTTATACTGTAGAAGTTCTATGAATCAACAGATTATTATGAATTGAATAAATATTCCTAAAGAACCTATTGATATAATTATTTATAGAATCAAGTATTTTTAAATAAATAGTCCTTTTTTGAATGAATCTTTAAACTTAATGGAATTGCAAATTCATACTTTTAATCTCCTGTTGGGATTATGAATATTTAATTATCTAACATATATCTCTAGATAACTGATACTGTTATTTAGAAAACTTTATTTAGCTTATGCGTATATACAGTATATATAATCAATCATTTCAAGGGACTTTTAATATAATTGTTCCATATTGGAATTAATATAGAATTTTTATTTTAATTTACAAAACTTCTTATATATATATATCTATCACAGGTCAAAGGTATGTAACACAAAAAAGGATTAAATATATGAATATATGGTATTATATTTTGAAATTATACTATTTTTAAGAAATAATTGCATTACTGATCTTTAATCGAATAGTAATTGTATTCTTCCATTAAAGATCATCTCAATGCCACAAAATTTAACCCTAGAGAATTGCATTTTTATCAAATTTTTATGTTTTTGACAATAGATAGCCCTAATTGTTATCATTACAGGATAACATATGGCTTAATTGCATTGCTGAATACTGAATGCTATCTATTTTCAATGTCTATAACAATGAAATCACAGTTAATATATGATATGACATCATTGTGATGTAACAATGGATGACATCACAAACATGATTGATTTATGACATCACAAATGACAATGGATTACATCATGTAACCTTTGTAGTGATATCGTTGTAATATCATATGATAATTAAGTCAGTGTTAAAATTGGACATAAAAACCTAATGGTTTCTAAATGCTATAAAAAATGAATATAAAATTATATGATAAAATGATACTAAAGTTCATTGTCAAATTGCTATCCTTAAAGTGTATATATTTATTTAAACTAATTTAAAATTGTTTTTACTTCAATCATTCGAAAATAAAAAACATGTTCAGAAAGTAGGTAATTTTACTTCTTTTCAGAATTGCTTCTTAAAATTTTATGATTTAAATTATTATATAAAGATTTATTTCCTTTGGTTCAAATAATTGTAATTTGAAAACTTTAGCAAACATACAGATAAAATTTCAGAATAAAACATCATGTACTAAGGAATAAAACTTAGGAATGTCCTTTTAGGAATTATTTTTAAGATTAAAGATATTAAATTACAGAAATTATTATTTATGAATGATACAAGTGTTAAGTAATAGCTGTCAAATGTCTTTTTATCTTCAACCTTATCTAAATTAAAATTTTAAGTATAATATAAATTAAGACATACATAATTTAAACTTTTGTATTGTTATTAATAAATTAAAGATTTTCCCTTTATTGTTACAGAAAATTCAAAAAGACAGAATATAAAGCAAAATTTAGACCATTTTCTTCTTATGTTTATATTGATGGTGGATGGAAAAAACCTTCTAAACTTAAGGTACACTTAATTTAGTTTAGACTTTTGGAAAATTAAAATGATTATTTTTAAAAAGAGAAATGAATTAAAATTAATTTTGTTTCAGTTTACAATTTCCTTTTCGGTTATTTTTTAAATTGGGTTTTAACTTTTTATTTTTGTTCCAGTTATGGTTTTGATTCAAATTGGCTTAAATTATAACTAGAATGAAAATAAAAAGTTAGAAAGTAGAATGAATGAATGAAAAAACTGAGTGTAACATCAAAAATCAGATAAAAAATTTAGTTTGAATTGATTTGATACAATAAATTTTTGTCTGAAAGTTTTTGCTTATATTAGAAAATAAAGTTTCTAAATTTATTAGAGAAAACAATTTTTATTTCCAAGAAATGTTTGTTTCACATTAAAACACTGAGTATTACTGTTTAAGTGTTTTTAGTTGATGTTTTACATTAAATAATAAATAAATAAAAAAATACCCAAAATATGCAATGCAATAATCTAAATGAATCCAACTCCTATCAAATAAAAACTGTTGTATTAAATGTAAATATTTAATAATTAGAAATAATTTGCCATATTGTTAGTGCCATTTTGGAATTAGTTGATCAAATTTACTAATTTAATAAAAATAATTTTATAAAACTGAAAAGACTACTGTGTTTACTTGCATAATTCATACACTTGAATTTTGACCATGAAATTTAAAAAATACATATATTTTCAAATATTTCACACATTTAATAACATATTTTTGTAAAATTTGTTCCATGAATTAGCTATGCACTATTATATTGATATTTGAAGAATCTTACTACCATGTTGAATTATAATAATATGAATAGCTTTAGGATTTGCTTTTATTTAAATAAAAATAGCAATCATTATATTGTTTATTTTAACCATCAACCATTATATTATTTATAAATGATTGCATCAGAGGCATGTTTTTTTATCACAAGACAAAAATTATGTATCATTAGAACCCTCAAACTGTGTAGATTCAAAATATTTTTATCCAGTCTACCTGATTGTACTTTATATGGGGGCCAAAAAATTGCCAAAAGTCATTGTTTATTTTTGTATGAAAAACTACAAAAATAAAATGTGATAAAACTTGGAATACAGTGAAACTGGCAAAATTATTATATAAAAAATTTCATCTGACATGTTCTAAGTCTATCCAAAAATTCTTAATGATATATTAATTATTTTGGCCCTTTTTTAATCCTGTAATGCCTTCAAATCAATAAATCAAGCTGATAAGTCACATGGTTTTTTTGATGTCACTTCTACTAACTTTATATTTTAAATGAAAATAACCTTCTACTAATCACAAAACAACATTTAAAAAGTCATAAAAACCTAAAATAAGTCAAACATCAATAATTTATTTAAAAATCATTCATTTTATTGCAATTTTAAATAATTCTGTTATTCTAGACACACCATGTTATAATGGAGGTAGATTTCTGATGATGTTTTATGTTAAACAAAGGCAAAAACATCTCCAGTTTCTAATTCCTGAAGAAGTTTGCTAGAGTATCATTGACATGAAATGATGTCCACAGCATATAAGGAGTGCATCCAAGGACATGAACAGAGCTCATATCGTTAATCATCCCCTAAAATCCACCTTCACTCAATGATTTGAGATAATATAGCTATGTAGCCAAAATAGGAAGATCCTAAACTTTTTCTAAAGAGTGCATAATATATAATTCTTTCATTGTTTAAATCATGCACCTTTGTTTAGTTTACAAAATTATGGTAAAAAAAGTGCATGAATTATGTGAGTAAATACAGTATATACTCTAATTTATTTTAGATATGAAATAGAGCTATTATTATTAATAATAAAAAGAATTATTCAAATTATCTTTGTTTATTTATATACAGATATAGTATACTTATCATAAACTCACTTTTTCGTTATAACATACAATCAATTTTATTACTCATCCCCTACTATGATGTACTGCTACCCCTCCTAACGTATTAATTGCAACATCTAAAATTTTCACCATTCTGAAAGTAGCAATGCAACACAATTTGAAATAGCAGATGCCATGCAGTACAATATATGCTGAACAATAATTTAATTTTTTTATATTTTATCATAATAAAAAATTCATTTTTTTTAATACATGAAAAATATATTTTGTTGATTCTAACATATAAATTTTTTTCACTTTTTATAACTTTGTGAAATCTGGATATATTTTATGATTGATGTCAAAATAAATTTTTCATTGTCTAATTTGAAGAAACAAATTTAAGTCATTACAATCTTTGTTGGAAGAAAATAGCAAAAGAAAATATAAAAAAGCAAAATTAGAATAAAATGTACAAAAGTAAAACAAAATCTAAACTAGCTTATAGGACCTTAAAATAAAATTAAAGATGCAGAAGCTCTTTTGGGCTGGACTGCCCCTCTGTAACTGCTTTGCTGCAATTAGTGAAATAGGAAATGCATCCATTATACAATGAATATCAGAAGTGCTGCAAATATTGTGTCCCAGATAAGTGTATAATAATCATCAATATTTGCTTATTTATTAGAATCATTGAAGATTCTTGATTGGAAATATCAGGGATCACAGTATTTATATTATACTGCAATCCCCATACCTGTATCATTGTATTTTTTTAGATAATAATACACAATATTTGTACAAAAACCATTAAAAGATAATATTTCACATTATATAAATTAAAATATGAAGTAATGCACTATCTGGATATTATTTTAAACAATTAATAAACAATGGAATATATACTATATGTTATCTATGAAATGAGTGTTTATCATTCAGGAAAATTTGATCATATTAATCTACTTTAAACAAATAAAATTGTTTTTAATAAATATCAATCATAATTTAAAGCAATATTTTGTAATATGTAGAAATTCAATGGTACCACAAAAAAAATTTCTCTGTAAATCTACTAGACACTTAGTAGATTAGGATTGTGAACAAGATTGCAGTGGATCTCTGATATGAAGCATTAACTTTTATATTCTTATTTTAAAAATTGAAATATGAAACAATTCTTATTTTTGTGCTTTTAAATAGGCTATTTTAAATAAACTATTTTATAATTGACCTTTTACAATATTTTTTTCTAGATTTATAATAAAATTTGAATAATTTTCTATGTACAATATTTGTACAAAACATTGTTCCATCAATAAAAAAAATGAGAAAACTGATGGTGTGTTAGAATCAAAGAAATACAATACTTCATCTGTTACTTTTAATCAAAATAAATTTAAAATAATTAATAATAACTATTGCAGTATAAAACTGATGAAAAATAGTTATTTTATATTATTTTTAATTGTACAAAACTTGTGAGTGAATAATTGCATCATTAATTTAAAATATCCTATGTAAATAGTGCATTTATTTACTTATAAGTTTTATAAAAATTTAAATTAATATTGATGAAAAATAGTTATTTTATATTTTATACCACAATATTAATTATTAATTATTTTGTATTCTATTTTGATTATAATTAACAAATGTACTGTAGTATTATATTTATTCATGTCTAACATGCCATTAATTTACTAATCTAATTATATAATTTTTCCCTTTTCCCTATTTTTAACTGACAAAACTATGGAAATAGAAAAATATTCAGGTTTTATTATAAATTCAGAATAAAAATACTGCAAAAGTCAAATTATAGAGAAAATTTATATAAAATATTAATAGCACAAAAAATAAGAAGTGCTTCATATTTCAAGATAGAATCTTTTATTCATAATAAATATTGTTAATAAAAAGTTAAAAAAATATAATTATGACAAATAACATCTTAACAAACAATGCAGTTAACTTTAATTGGACAGCAATCTAGCAATCTACCTTTGGTCAAATTAGTATTGTATCCTGAATAGAGTGTCCATTTATCCCAGATTTTCTGGGACAGTCCCATCATCAAATGTTCTGGAAAACTATTTTAAATTTTAAAATTTATCCTGTTTTCAAAATGAGATTTCTATTTTTTTAAATGTGGCTATCTTGATTTTTTACAACTATCACTATAGATTTCCAACAAATTTCTCTCTCTTATACTGGAAATACAGGGTGTCCGAGAAGTCCTTCCCTGATTACAGAAATTGATAACTCAGCTAGAAATAAGATAGAAATATGAAACTGGTGTTGAATTGTTTACAAACTATAAAAGTTTTGGTCACATCAGTACACTTCCACATGAGCACTTGGTAGCACGTAGCACATCTAGGCGATATTCAATTTCCATCCACACATTAGCCAACATCACTGGAGGGATCGATGCAACGACTGTGGTTATCCGTTGCTGCAGGGTTTCAAGATCTGGTACACGTGTTCGGTAGACCTCATCCTTGACATAACCCCATAAAAAGAAGTCTAATGGGGTTATGTCAGGAGAGCGTGGAGGCCAAGCTGTTGGGCCATCACGACCAATCCATCGCCCAGGAAATGTCCTATCGAGATAGGCACGGACGTCCAAACCCCAATGAGGTGGTGCACCGTCTTGCTGAAAAACGACATCGGAGCAATACTGAAGCAGCTGAGGAACAGCATACAGCTGCAACATATCCAGGTACACTGCAGATGTGATGGCATCCTCAGCGAAGAAGAATGGCCCGATAATTCGATCGTGCAATAACGCGCACCAAACATTCACCTTTGGACTGCCTCTGGTGAACTCCCTGACCTCCCTGGGGGGTTCTGAACCCCAAATGCGTACATTATGGCGATTCACTACTCCACTGACAAAGAATGTCGCTTCGTCGGAAAAGGCAATTCGTCTGAGATAACCATTATCGTCCTCAATACGTGATAGCATTTCGACCGCAAAGTCATATCGACGTGTACCGTCGTCGGGCAACAAGGCCTGAACGAGTTGCACTTTGTAAGCACGAAACAATAAACGTTTGTGTAAAATGTCATGGATAGAGCTTTTTGGCATCTGTAATTCACGTGAGGCCCTGCGCACCGATTTCTTAGGACTTCTCAGAAAAGACTGCCGCACAGCCTCCACCGTGTCTGCTGAGGTTCTTGGGCGACCAGACCTCGGAAGGTCAGCAACCGACCCTGTGTTCTTGAACTTCTCATACCAGGCTTTAATGCTCTTGACATCAGGTGGAGTCCTCCCAAATGTTGTCTGGAACTGTCTCTGCACCGTGGTTGGTGATCGTGTCTCATGGTACCACAGGACACACTGTGCCTTCTCCTGGTTGGTTGGCATGGCTTCTTGGGCTTCTTACTTACGTACTACAAACCTAAAACAAAAAAATTGAGACTTGGTAAAACAGAACAAACCTAACACAGACCAAAACTTTTATAGTTTGTAAACAATTCAACACCAGTTTCATATTTCTATCTTATTTCTAGCCTGAGTTATCAATTTCTGTAATCAGGGAAGGACTTCTCGGACACCCTGTATATCTTACTTGTTAATTTTTTGTTTCAATTTTGCCAAAATTTAAGAAAAAATCGTAAAAAATGAATTATAAACATCCTCAAGCCACTTGGCCAAAATGGGCATGGTTCTTTTATTGCTTAACAGCAGCCACTTGTTTCCTGGGAAATTGCAGCTAAGTCTGCTTTATTCTGCACTGTGTGGTGTTGAGTGAAAGCTATAATAAACCATCTGTGGTCCAATTAGAGCAATGTAAAGTCTATTATAGCTTTATATATGAGATTAGACTATTTTTGTATATGTAAGGATATTTTGATGTAAATTAAAATATTTATAAAAAGTATTTTTAAAAATTGCATAAATGATGTAAAAACAACTTAATATTTCAGATTTATTAATAAAAATGACAATATTTCAATAAATTCATGTAATTTTTTAAATAATTATATTATGTAATTTCATTTGACAAAAATTTTGTAACTCTTGATGTTTTTATAAATAATTTTTGTAAATTTTGTCTGAATTTCTTCATTCATAGCTTGCTTTGTTCAGAGGAAATATGACTATCTAAAAATATCAATCATTTTGTTGGATGGCTAAGATTTCAGATTAAAAAATCATGTTTTCTTTGATCTCATATACAGAACAAAATGTTGTGAAAGAAATAAAACTCTGAAAAATTCTTATATAATTAGAAAAAGAGTAAAATACTCTAAAAAATTTGAAAATTTCAAAAGATTTTGTCAAAAATTAAGCAAGATATCAAATTTTAATTTTTTGTATATTAATTAGGCTTAGTTTTAATTACTTGTTGGCACATGATTACAAATGGATATAGACATATGAGGCACTCAGAGGATTAAGGGACATCTTAAAAAAGTTTTTAAATATATTCATTGTCCTTGTAATTAAGTGTCACTATTTTATCTTGGAAGTAACTTTTAGTGAATTCAACCAAATTATGAGAGATATTTTTTTATTAGTTGTATTATTATTTTAGACCACCATACTATGTTAAATGCTCCAATGATACATCTAAAGAAATTAAAAGATAAAAGGAATTTTATTAATGGCTACTCTGATATGATGGAAAACTGCATTTAAAAGCGTCTATGATATTCTTTTAATGAATAAATACATATTGATTTTATGAAGTTAATTTGGTCTTATTAGGTGGTGATTGATTCTGTTTATAAGCAATTTTTCTAATACCTTTCCTAGTATTGGTAGTAAACTTATTGATCTGAAACAGTCTTTTGATTGTAAGAATTGCTTTCCAGGTTTGATATAACACAATATGATGCCTGTTTCCATTTAATTGAAAAATTTCCTGTTATAAACTAGTGAAGAATAAGCACTTTCAAGCAGGAGTATAAACGTAAAAGAGGTTTTATTATAACACAAATGTTTTATTATAACACAAACATGGAAACGTTTGTGTTATAATAAAACCTCTTTTACGTTTATACTCCTGCTTGAAAGTGCTTATTCTTCACTAGTTTATTACTAGATAGTTACAAAGCAGTTTCGCATAAGTATTAATTTCCTGTTAAATAAAATAATAATTTTTGTATTTACGATAATACTGTGAATACAAAAATTACTGACTAGTTGATTAAAAACATTATTATAATGAACATAAAGCATATTTTTATTACTCAACAGTTTTTATTACTCAATTTTTATTAAGATTTTGTATTATTGGATTTTCTCAACAGGAAATAACAATTTTATTGTTATTTCCTGTTGAGAAAATGAAATAAGACAAATTGAAAATAGAAGTAACTCTCATTCATTATTACATGGTTGAATTTAAAGAACTGAAATTGCCAATTTTTTTTATTCTTATGGACAAATATTTTAATAATTTTATTAGTCAAAGTTCACCATAAAATACAAAGTTGAAAAACACAACTAGGTATCTCTTGTTTATTTTTGCAAAGTAGGCTTTTGTGGCATTTAGAATTATACAAAATGCTATTCTTTTTGCACAAACATAATTTAGATACACAATGCTTTGTGCATTGAAAGCGGATTTAGCCCTTTGTATTTTCATTAGTGCAGGTTGCAGCCTTCCTCAATGAAATTTGTTTATCCTTGCAGATATTCTCTAAAGAAAGAAATTTCTGCTGGCAAATATCAAACTCTGAGCAGGAATATATGAAAAATGAAAACTTTTGTTTTAACAGTTTGCCACTTCAGGTTTTGACTAGGAAAAACTAGAAATTCTGGACTTTGAATAAGAAATGTTTGGCATTTCGAGTTCAGCCTAGGAAATTCTATTATTTTCTAAATTTGAGTATGTCCTGTAACACATATATTAAACAATAGAAAAATAGATTTATTTGCAATAGCTTTTTTTGTTTACATTTAAATTAAGATGATAATTTAATTGTAAACAAAAAAAATTCATATCTGTATCTTAATAAAAGTAAAATGATACATTTCAAATATGGTTTTAGATTATAATCATATTTATAACATATCATTTATCTTTGTTAAGATATCAACTGAAAACAGAGATTTTTTTATTAACCAAATATGTTACTTGCTAATAAACTTATTTTTCTGTATTGTAAAAATCCATATTAGAAGATAGATGATCTACTTTCAGACTGAAAACATTTATTTCTTGATTAAAATTATTTTTATTGTTCCTAAATAGAGAACTATTTTTCTCTCTGTTTTTCTGTTATTTGATAGTGTTTGAATTATTATAAAATTACATAATAGACTTTTTAAATTAATTTTTCTAATGAATATTTTTATTAAGATTTTGTATTATTGGATAAAATTCTTTTTAGAAAGGAATAGCTGATAAAAGAAAGCAATTACTTGAAGATATTGATAAAATAAAGCAAATTATAAATGAACAGAAAATGTTATTAAATTCAGAAAAATATCGAAATTCACAGGTATATAAATTAATGTTATATTTAAAATATTTTTATATTTTAGATACATATTAAATTTATCTAAAGCATTTTTTGAAATAGATAAAAGAAGAATGTCAGTATTACATTGAAAGTTTTGACAAGATAACCAAGTCTAAGGTATTTGTTTTAAATGTATTTTGTTTTTTTTTAATATAAATTTTAAATAACTATATTAAATTTACCTGTAATTGTAAATTTTTTCTATATAAATTCAATCTCAATATTTCAAGAAAAAATTTAGGAAAATATCTATGTTATTATTTAGTTAGTTCTTTATGTACTTAAATTGTAATGTTTTGCAAAAATTATTTTAAACTAACAAGGAGAGGACCAACCTCCACCCTCCCAGATTTTGCTGAAATTTTTTTATATTATAGTACACAGTTGCCAG
>WUQG02002769.1:0-12265 GCA_011317285.2 Androctonus mauritanicus | reverse complement strand
ATTGTTTGAATTATACATGTTTTTTTTTTTTTTTTAATTTAATTCCTCTGTTTTCTCTTAAGCGTTAAAAGTCACATTTTCTGCACAAAAAACGAAATTTTTCATTAAAATTTTATAAACTCAAATATCCATAACTACTAACATTTTTTTAGATAAGTTAATAATACAACAAATAAATCTTTTAACAAGCCCGTTAGCGCGTCCTTTATACACGTCCTTCGAAAAGGGATCGTTTGGAACTTGATTATTGCGTTTGGCTATCCAAAAAAATTCAGGTCCTTAGTTTCGTTTTTTGGTAAGAAAATTCGCACAAAACGATGTTGTCCCGGCAGAAAAGCACTTAATTTGTGTCACCGATCTGAAATATCAGTGTCATTTTTACGTATTACCTCCCATAAGGCTAATCGAAAAAAACTCGTAGTTACGAAACGAGAGTTACTTCCTATGATCTCATAACATAATCTATTGTTCTCATTTTCGTTATAGTTAAGAGCGTTGTGGGCCACAAAAAACCACATCGAGGGCTGCAAGATTGACATCCCGTAGCATAATGAAGCATCGCGTTTGTAGTATCGCATAGTTTAGAGTCGCGTCGCTTGCACATGGGACACGACCTTAAATCCGATCCTACTAACAATTATACAATATCTCGTTATTTAACTGATATTGTCCTTTATATTATATATATAAATACATTATTTAGTCAGCACACGGAGTTGTATGTCTACAGATAACAAACTTTGATCGACAGTTTCTTTATTCCTTTTTTGTAATCCAAAAATCTCTTTGAATTATCAAAACTGCAGTTGATCTGTATACCAAATAACGAATTATTTCTAACGATAATGTGCACATGATGACATATTCCATTATCTCCATGTAATAGTCATCATTATCATCTATCACTCCATATCAGTGCACTTTAAACAGCATCATACTTTATTATCTCAACGTTTTCAGCATCAAAAATACATTTTTCTTAAAATATTATCGATACGTAATCTGTTTAACCAACAATATCAGTTGAGCATATAACATTGAGCCAACAATATCAGTCCATTGTTGGCTCAATGCTATATGCTCAGCTGATATTATTGGCTAATATCGATGCAATAATAACAGACAAACACATAATATCGATATAACAATATCAGTTGAGCATTAAATATACATCCAATAACAATATAAACACAGCTAACAATATAAGCCCAGTAATAATATAAGCACAGCTAACAATATAAACACAGCTATCAATATAAGCACAGCTAACAATATAAACACAGCTATCAATATAAGCCCAGTAATAATATAAGCACAGCTAACAATATAAGCACAGCTATCAATATAAGCACAGCTATCAATATAAGCACAGCTAACAAACAATATAAATACTAATGGCCCAACAATATCACAGCTATATATTCAACTAACGATTGCTGAGATTGATAAACCTCTATAAATTTAACAGCATTAAGAAATGTGCTACTAAATTGTTCCAGAGCTTGCTTATTATATTCACTTCTATAACTACTGATGTTCTCTTACTTCAGGATGCAAAATCGTAAATGTTAATTCGTATACTAGCGAAAAATGCACAGTTTTGCTCCTTCCCAATATCAAATTACCAGCACTGCTATATTTACATTGGTTATGCTGTATTTAGTACGATTAAACGTTCTCTGACGTCAATTTATGCCATTCAATCTCCGACAAACAATTCTAAACATCCGTGTCTAATAGTATCGTTCGAAACGGTCATTAATACTCTAACAGTAGCGGAGCAAGAAAAAAAAAGTAGGAGGGGGGAAAAACCAAGAGTTGGCTCATTTTCAGAACACCTTGCGCCTATACTAATATTATCTACAGTAGTAAATACGTAGCAAAAATGAAACTTGTCAAATGCCTACCAATGACCGATAACACGTCCAGTTTTGGTTGAAATTTATTGCAAAGATGTTTTCAAAATCTTGTATAACGAGGCGCGAATCTAAATTGAGGATCTCGATGTGTTTTTTTTTTTTTTTTTTTGAATCATTCTAGCAGACGTTTTAACATCGACGTGGTTAATCACGCTGTAATGCTTACATCTTATCAAATAAATTTAAGGGGATTCCAGAATAATCTATCGATTCTACTATCTACTCATTCCGATGTTGACCTATGATATATCTTGAATGACAAGTTTTATTAATTGCCACAAAATTGGTCAGACGAGTAGTACTTGTCAAGGAGGTAGGAGTTTGATGTGTTTCATCGCTTTTTTTATGGGTGATAAATGAATATATACATTCGTTACTTAAGTTAAAACTCGAATTATGTTGTCTCTTTGTACTCCTGCTGACTTGTACGCTATCTTAATGAATTCTATCAACGAATTAAAACTGAATATATACTGATAGCTGAATAAATACATTTGTAACGATCTTCTTAAATACTCATTATATAACTTTATAAATCTGTGTAAATAAAATACCTTAAAAATTATTAAATCTGTATTTATATACTTTAAATCAGCGGTTCTCAACCTTTTCATAAATGCCTACCACCAAAATTACTAATCGTATACAAATAGGAAGTCAAGATTATACACGTACCACTACTAGTCACGTCTCGTGTACCACCAGTTCTCAACCCATGGTACACGTATCACAGGTTGAGAACCGCTGCTTTAAACACTATTATTATGATATTTATTAATGCCGGCCAAAAAGTGGTGAATGTTATTTAAATATTTACATTTGTTTATTTTTTTTTGTATTTAATTAAATAAAATTTAGTCATGTTCACATACTGGATATAGTTAAAAACTGTACCAAATTTGGTACAAAACGACTAAACGGTTGGTGAGATATCGGTTGAAATACGTTTCGCCCCGCCCAATGAATAATGTATTTTTTGTATTTAATTAAAATTTAGTCATGTTCACATGCTGGATATAGTTATAAACTGTACCAAATTTGGTACAAAACGACTAAATGGTTGATGAGATATCGGTTGAAATACGTTTCGCCCCGCCCAATGAATAATGTTTTTTTTTGTACCGTATTTAATTAAATAAAATTTAGTCATGTTCATATACTGGATATAGTTAGAAACTGTACCAAATTTAGTACAAAACGACTAAACGGTTGAAATACGTTTCGCTCCGCCCAGTTTTTTTGAATTTGAATACATAAGATTTTGTTGTCGTTTACATATTCAAATATATGCAAGTATAACTCGACTGTTCGGTGTTTTTGACATTTATAAACTATAGAAATTAACGTCATCAAACGTCTTTATAAACTCCACCCAATAATTGCATATTTTAGTTCGCTCCTCTAGACAGGAGAGAATTTTTTTTCCCCCTCGTACGAACATCGGAAAAGTGAATTTTAAACGAAAATCCGTCAATAAAAAGGCTATTATTTATTAGTATATATATTGCAACATGGTTACACAATAAACGCTTTGTGAATGAAGTTCTAAATAGGAGCTAGACAATACAAGATGTTTACATTATAATTCCCAAATTGAGACTGGCGACAGTTATAATCACGTGGTATTTTTTTAAAGTGCTAGAATATTGTAACCTTAGCGTGCAGGAAATTTCGATAAGTAGTTTTATCGCAGAGAAACTGTCAGAGTGTACAGCACTAGCTACAGGCGTATTGATGTTCACGCCGAATGTCCACAAACGAGAGCATTGAGGTAAATATCTTTTAAATAAATTTACCGTATGTTGTTTGTGTTTACACTAGCGTAACCTATTTTTCATTACGTGATGTACAATGCATGAATGTAAGCAACCGCGTAAAACATAGAACGTTAAAAAATATATATATCTGTTTGCCTTTTTCGTATATGTAACAATTTTGGACATGGTTGCGTAGGATCCGAGTGTTCTCGTGTTTATTTTGTTTGCCGTCGTCAGAAAGCAGCTGGACAATGTCTCGATATTATAACAAACACAAAACCGTGTTTATGTTCTATGTAACAAAAGGGGGGAAATACTCGAAATTTACAAATATTTCCATCGTATTGTTAAGAATATTGTTTTAGTTTTTAAACACAGACTATATAGTGTTAATAGGTTATGTAAATATTATAAAAAGGGAAAGATATTAGTCAATCAGTTTTAAATAACTATTTTTGTGTGTTACCTTTTTTAGGACACCAGGACACACGTGGTGAGAGAACTTCATTGCACAGAGGAGTCTTACGTGGAATCGCTAGAAATACTGGTGAACGTAAGTAAATTTTACGTCCCAAACTGTGTCGTGAATCATTTATTTATAAAACAAACACAAGTGTTTTAAACACGGATATAAAATCGATCGTGTGTGCCATTTGTGTCAAAAGATAAAATTAGAGACGAATGCGAATCGTTAACTATTAAAAAACAAATACTAAATTGTGCTATCAAATGTGTTGATAAAAAATGCAAGTGTTTAAAGAAAAATATGAGACTCTGCCTAACTTGAACTACGTACTCTGATTGTGAAAAAATCAGAACTTTTAATACTTTTTTTATACATATTTTTTGCTTTTTTATTATTTTTGTATATAATTACCCCTTCGTAACAACTTTGTGTTTTTACATAATCGAAACAAACACAGAAGACAAGTAAAACAAAATATTATTTAATGTTGTTTGCTGCTTTCGTTTATTTATTTATTTTTTTTTATATCATTTTTTTGATCTATATCAAAACAAGGATTAAAATTTCCATTGTGTCTAAGATGTCTTTATGCTTTCTACAAATAAAAGATTCCTTGTGTTATATTACTCGTGTTATATAAACACAAAAGTATCCTTTCTCTATATATTTTATTGCTACTTCAGCTTCATAAACACGACGAACACGTCAAACGTTGTAACACGTGAAATTATTTATTATACTTTCTATACATAGCGGAAAGGATTTCTTGTGTTTTCGAAAAACTTCTGTATTCTTTGTACGTTCAAACACACACAATTTTTAAATTTATAAATTTATTAATTTCTGTGTTATGAACACGGATTTTTTTTTTCGTTGATCAATTATTCTTTACAAACTACTTAAATGGAAGCAAATATCCTAAAATGTGGCGATATAAATAATAAAATCTATGGATGGAAACAAGTGAACACAAGCAGTAAATTGACTAAAAGTGTTATTTCAGTTGTTCTGACTCATGTACGTGACTAATTATAACTTAAAAGGAAACATTTTAAATGATTTTTTTATTTATAAAGCAGAAACTGATACGAGCTTTTCTTGCAGAAATACATGAAACCTCTTAAATGTGCAGAGTACTTAGACTCTACTCTGGTAGACGAAGTATTTTATCAAGTTCCAGGAATACTCGACCATCACAGGAAATTTCTACACAACTTAGAAGAAAGAGTTGAAAGATGGGATTGCAAACAAACAATTGGTGACATTTTTATACAGACGGTACGTTATTTTCTATCGTTTAAAACGATTCATTTAATTTAATAACTTGTCGGATATTCGGAAGCGCGACCTCCTTTTGCTTCCTTTTAAATATTTTTACTTCCTCTAGTTTCAAAAAATATATTTAACTTCCGGCAACATTTATGTTAAAACTGAAGTCTTTATCTTCTTTTTTTTTCCCCTATAATTTGGATGCGTAAAATTTGCTTTCGGTGACGATAAGTTGATGTTTTTTGTGCGATTTTGGAAAACATCCAGTGTCAACGTGACCAATAGATAAGAGGAAAGAATCTTCTTCTTTGAGGAAGATGTCCTTCGCTGTGTCTATTTTAGTTATTCAGTTATATTTAGTATTAACAGACAAACCTAGACCTCTTTGTTGCTAGTCTATTGTTATTTTGGCAACTGTTTTTGCTTAAATAGAATTTTTCCGAACGTGATTGCAAATTTAGTGATTGTTTTAGAAACGAGAAAAGCATTGGCTCCTTTATGACAGCTTTAAAAAGAGTTTAGATGTTATTTTTACACCAAAGTATTTTTTAGAACTGATTCATGGAGATAAAACCAAATTATACTCGACTCCATGATAAAACTAAAAGAGCAACAAGCCGATGATAATTTTTATGATTGCTCTGCCAAGTTATGTGATTTAGATTAAATGTACCTAGTGATCATTGTGAACAAATTAAGCATTGTTTAAACAGCGATTGCTAGAATAAACATAGGAGCATGATATAACCTTGATAATTCGATTTAGAGTTTGCAGAGGTTGCCGTTTGGAACAATAGTTCTGCTTAATATGAGATTAAATCTTAAGTAAGCGATGTAAACAGTGAACATAACGAATTTACTCATATTTCGGATAAATGATCAAAATAAATTAAAGATAATAGGATGAAATTGAAGATATATGGTCATTCTTTGATGTAGAGTCATTGTTTATTAAGATACATTAGATAATATCATCCTTGCTCACGATAATTCGAACTTGCAATATGGAGTTACTTCATAATCCAGATAGATGAAGAGATTACAAAGCGATTTCCACTATGTACAGATTAGAGGCCATGTGTCCTATTAAATCAAACTTTAAGAAGGTTAGAGGAAAATTAAGCTTTTATGAGTCCATTGTGCCCTTTATGGATAGATAACGCTTAATACTGTCTTTGTTTTATTGCGATTTCCTTTATTATTCGTTGCCACCTCCTTCAGACAATATATAAAGCTAAGAAACAGTTAAAACTAGAAACGCTATCTTATCCAAATAGCCTGTAGGTTGTGATACACAAAGAAAAAGAAAGACGACAGAAGCATTTACGTACTTTACTAAGCAATAAATAAAATGCTTTAATGTCTTTTACCTCTTCTGCCTACAAGTCTGTAATTATTGTCTATAACAGGCTCGAGGTCTATTATAAAACTTTATTACAAGACGTTTCACACCGTGGGGTGTCATTTTGATGGGCATAAAACGGAATTAATGCGGGTTTACAATTGTAAAAATGTTATCAGATGTTTCTTTAAAAATATTGGCGGAACCATGGGTCAGTCGAGGTGCGAGGAATTAAAAAAAATGACAGCAATAAATCCGCATTGAAAAGGTTTCTGTACATGTGTAGCACGTATTGAATTTAAACTACGATCCGCGAAAATATCAGATTTAGAATTTTTCTTGTTTAATACGCATATGTTTCCGTTTATGGAAGATTAATCGAATTAAAATTTAATGTGTTTGAGATGTTTTAAACGTGTATTATTTATTAAATCTGCTCAAGGCGAATGGGAATTAATTTTTGATCCTTCTGGGATTAACCGTTGTTTTTTATGAGCTTAAAGTACTGCAAGCTTTGTTTTTTAGTAATAAAACAGGATTAAACACTATTAAAGAACAAGATAATTTTTTATTAAATTTTATTAAGTAGTCATTTTAAAAATTAAAAATATATTGAATATTGTCAGCTAA
The DNA here is from genome assembly GCA_011317285.2 of Androctonus mauritanicus. Classification (NCBI taxonomy): domain Eukaryota; kingdom Metazoa; phylum Arthropoda; class Arachnida; order Scorpiones; family Buthidae; genus Androctonus; species Androctonus mauritanicus. The sequence goes on along the minus strand of WUQG02002769.1, from coordinate 4,882 downwards.
ATTTGCAACTTTAATGCAATACTGTAAAATATTTGTGATATTGCTGTTTATTTATAAAACATCAGAAATAGTTAACAGTTAATATAGAAGATAACAATTTCTACTGATTGCACATGAGGCCCTTGTGTCACTAAATCAAGCCATCCAACCACCACCAGCACTTCTACTGACATATTCCCACATTTCCAAAAAAAAAAAAAAAAAAGAGAAACGAATGAAAACAGCTTGGCCCAACCGTAATTTTTTCGTGTATAGGTTTAATAAGAATGCCTCAGGTGAAAAAAAATTATGAAGCTAAACATCTTCAAGGTTATAATTAGATTCCTAGTAATTTTATCCGAAACTCAATCGCGTGATGTACAGAGATCATCTTATAACTTTCATTGATGTTTGTTTTTTTTTTTTTTTAACTTGAAATATTGTGTAAAACAAATTTTTTTCTTTTAAAATTTTCCAGTTTTCTCAAAATGAAGTCATCGATATTTATACATCTTTCATCAATAATTGGAAATCGGCCAAAGATCGTATTAAAACGGAAATACATCGGAAACCGGCTTTTTCAAGATTTCTCGAGGTAATTAAAAATTTGTTAATGTTAAAATAAACCTATTCAGCAAAGTAGAAAATGAGTCAAGAGCGTAAAAGTTTATAGAAGATTATAAATTCTAGGTTATTTTTAAATGAAAATAAAATCGACTTACTAGTAAGGGATTCTAAGGTTGAATTGTGTTAACCAAGATGTTAACTGATATATTTACTTAATTAAAATTATTTTCGCTTTATTAAAACTTACAAACCTTATATTTCGTCAGTCATAAAACTCTGAGTTATTTTTTGTTTCCTTAAATTAATTCCTAAATAATAATCAGGGCCGTCGCAAGCATTTTAAAATCATTAAATATTTATCATCAAAATCAATAAAATGTAATAATTTTATTTATCGTTTTTTTTCATTCAAATAAAATAATTTTTTAATATAATTAAACTAAACTTTTAAAACTTAAACTTTTTAACTTTGAAAAAAATAATTTTAATTATTTTTAAAACTTAACAATAATTACATGCAAGAAAAACGTAAATTATCCCCAGCGCCATCTGCTGTTCAAAAATTCAATTCGCCGTTCTTAATTTAATTTAATTAAATTAAAAATGTTTTATAATTTCATAGAATAATTTATTATTGTTAAGTGCAAAAGTATCGCATTATAAATTTAATAAACGATTACTTATTATTTTTCAATTAACGAGGATTATCCCTAATAAAAATTTTTCTTTCAGCGTAATAATCGATTTATTACCATTAATTTGAAATACTATTTTCAAATATTGAATGACGTCATCACACAATCGAACCTAATATATAATAATAATGATTCGGAGGATGGATGCAAGCAGTGAATGTCTATAACGTTGTTGTTAATTTCTTCGAATTACTGATGATTTTGTGTTCAATACGAAATGTATTAAATCAATAATGCATTTAATTAATCATATTCACCATTTAAACGTTTTAAATTCTTTTTTTTCCCCTATCCATATTGATTTACAATCAGACATGACCTTATGAAATGAAAAAATTAATTCGCCAACTCTCTAGTTAAAAAACTTTTTCGTACATGTGTTGGTTTTTTTTCCACGTTAAAATGCAGTAAAACAACGTTTTACTCAGAAAAATGCATCACGTCAGATGAGAACTCAAAGAACAAAATTTATGTATCCAGTAATGAATTTTGTCTCAGTCCATAGTTACTATGACATGTAAATGAAAATTTGGATTAAGTTTATATGGATGTATTGATACAATATATTAATAATATTTTGCTATAATACTTATTGAAAAATAATAGAAATTATAAGTTATATTCTGAATTATAACAATAAAATTTCATTTAATATTTTAAGCATCAATCATTATTAGACAATTATAATTCACAATATAATAAATCAAGTAATAATAATAAAATATTTAGAGAATTTCTGATGTTTCAGTCAGAAAATTTTGATGTTTGAATAAAAATGTTATATAAATCTAATAAATTCTAAAACAGTTGACATGCTTAGTATCTATCTATCTATCTTTTTTTTCAGCATATGTCAAGGGAACATAAAGGAAAGTTAACATTAGATGCATTACTAATTATGCCTGTACAGAGGATACCTCGTTATGAATTGTTGATCAAAGTAAGTACAATGCTATATTACGTACTACATTTATAATCAGCACATGGGTGTGCACAAGAGAACAGTTGAATGGAGCTGACCACTTCTGTTATTTGATAAATATGCTTTAACAGTTTTGCAAATGAACTTTGAATCAAATATTACTTAAGACAAAAATACAGTGCAGTAAGAATAAGGTAGTTAATAAAATCTTTAAAGCATTAGTACATCTAGTTACATTAAATTTTAAGTTACAGTTAAACATAAAAAATTCTGATCATTACTGTACAAAATTTTTGCTTGCACCTTGGATTATCAGACAAGTTTTTGCAATTTTAAAAGTTTCATATTTATAAGTTCAATGTTATGAACTGCAAGAGTATTATACACATTAAATTTATCCATTTTCAGTGTTATCATGATCACTATATAAATATATATTTTCACTATATTGTAAAAGCTTTTAAATAAAAAATCAAGATTCATAACTTTCGTATAAATCTTCAAAACTACCTTTTAGCACATTTACAGTCTATTAATCAAGAAACATTTAACACATTTAACATTTTTGGTAAGTGAGGTTACCATCTTCAGGCTTATACAAGCAGTGGTTTTTTGGAATCTAAAAAACCACTGCTTGTGTAAGTCTGAAGATGGTAACCTTGCTTACCAAAAACATTTACTAAATTTTTTTTCACAGCTCCTAATGTGTTAAATGTTTCTTGATTAATAGACTAAAAAATCAAGTTCTATAAATTATTTTAAATCAGTTTAATCATATTGCCTTTGATCTAATAAAAAAAATTTCATATTATATCATATATAATTTGTTTTTTATAATTAAACTATAAATCATAATTAATATTATCATTATTAATTATGAAATACAAATAAAGTTAAGGGCTGATATTCTATATGAAAATAATCATTATTATTAATGTTTCTATTTGTGATTAAGGAGATGATATTAATCAATATTAATTAACAAGTCAGAATATTCATTTTAAATTAATGGAAATAATATATTTTTTTTTATATTTCATAGGAACTATTAAAGCACACATCACCTGATCATTCCGATCATCAATTATTAACCTTGGCACAAAAAGAAGTACACGATCTTGCCGTGAAAATAAATCAAGTTGAACAAGAAACTGTTCAACATGAACAGATGATGCAAAGATTAAGAGAAATTGAAAATTTAATCGATGGTGCTATTGATGTTAGTTTAATCATTTTTATTTTAGAATAAATATAATAATAGAATTCATTTTTTTAGTAATATTTGGTTTTTTTATTTTTTCTTTAGTTATAGTCTCATATTAAAAAATATTCATTTGAAATTTGGTAAATGAGAATTTAAAATTAATTTTTATTCAATTTTATTAAAGACAGAAATGTTAACAATATATAATAATAATAATAATAATTTACGAAATGTTAATTATCCAAAAAATTGTTTCTCTAATGAAAGTTTTTTTTTAATTATCCAGATAGTGCAATCTGATAGAGTATTTATTTCCTATGATTTAGTTTCTATTCCAGTAAGTATTTTCATTAATTTTTATTAAATACAAATAAATTCTCTACATCATTAAATATTTTTAAGGATGAAATTAACAATTTTTTAATCATTAAATGCAATCATACATTTTTTGATCATTAAAATAAATATTAAATTTATACTATATAAAAAACTTTTCACAAAATAATTGAATAAGTATTTGACAATTTTGCCTATACTTCAAATGAATTATAGCTTATGCTTATGTCTCACATAAGATACATTGTTCTTCATAACTCTATGTTATCTTTCTACATAATTCTGCATAAACTTGGTTCATTGTGAAATAATAAAATTACTACAAGTTTAAAAATTAAACTTTTTAAAATTAAATCAACAACATTTTAGTAACATATCACTGAAGTTAGATATGTATATTATCCGAAAATGCTATACGTAATATTAAAATATTCTTGACTATAATTTAAGCAAGTTTTATTTCTAATTTATTTCTGATACACAATTAAATTCAAAATATATATCAATATGTAATTAATATGATTTATCTAAATATTTAAATTTTATATATATATATATATATATATAATATTTTCAACATTCATATTATGCATAATACAAAAAAAGTTTTAATATAAAATTAATTTCTATTGTAGGTTGGATTTGGTATTAAGAAAGACAGAGGACTATTTCTGTTTTCTGATCTGTTACTCATAACATCTATTAAAAGGAAAAGTGGAACTGTTCGCAAATATTCCAGCCCTGTGTAAGTTTCCTTTCTTAAAAATTAATATTTTGTATGTGATTAGATTTTATTGTAATAATAAAATTTAATTATTTTCTTTAGAAATAATCCTTCACCATTTGGTTTACTTGAAATGAATAAATATAAATTACTAATGAAGTTTTCCTTAGATCAACTAGAAATAACTAAAAGTAAGTTTAGAAATTTATTGAATAACATAATGCATTCAATATCTTTCATTAAAGTAAAAATAAAACTAATTTGAGAATGTGTATGAAGATTTTCTCTATCGTCCATAAGTTACTAATGAGTAAACGAAACATCTGTTATATTATTTCAATCAATTAATTTTTTAATAATCTTTAAATAAGTATTAATTTTTTAGAAGTGGTATGTATTTAACTATCAAAAATAATTTCTACATCAATCTTCTTTCACGATTGATTTTTTACCAC
>WUQG02002758.1:0-12265 GCA_011317285.2 Androctonus mauritanicus | reverse complement strand
GTTCGACTCCAGGCCAAGGCAAATTTTTAATTTTGGGAAATTAGTAAAAATTGTAGTTTAATTATTAAATAACAGATAGCGCCACATTAGCCTAAATTTAAAATAATTAATTATTGATCCAATAGATGGTGGCACCATAGTATAAATTAATTATTAATTTGTCAGTTAATACAAAAATTAATCACTAGGAGAGTTTGTGCTATAATGTGTGATTATATTTGGGATATTTAGGATGAGCATGTTTACTATATAAGAGAACTTGTGCAGTAAACATGCAAATTGTTATTGTATTGTTTTGAGATAAGAAAAAGATGAGCTTAAAAGTTAGAGACTGGAAGGCAATAGGTCAAACATATTATATAGAGAAATTGAACTGAAGGAGAATGAAAAATTAGATATAAAAATGAAATATAGAAAACTATCTGAAAATTATCTGTATGTTCCAGATAATTATTCAGGCATGCCAATTAATAGACTGTTAGATTATATGATTGCTGGATTCTACAGTAGAAGAGATTTGAATTTCTCTGGTAGACATGATTCTGTATATGTGAATTCATTGGAATGAGTTAGTTATGCTAATTTTTAGGAAAAACTACAGAACTTTAGCAGTTTAATCAATTGGAATAGCTCACTAGAATTATATTGTGGAACTTTAGTGTATGTTTATTCCATATGTATTTTGTTCTCTTTTTATTTTATATATAATACATTCTTTTATTGCGGCTTTTGAATACACCAAGTTTACGTTGACATTTTATTATTATATCAAATTATTTCATATTTATTTTATTTATACATTCATTTATTATTCATGATCATCCTACATAATATATACAACTAGCTTTCATATTCAAGTATATATGCAAGTCACATATGACTAGTATATATATTTACTGTGTATGCAAGTTAGATGACATTTACATAAATATAAATGTTCCAAAATGGAATTTAGATGATTTTATTATTTCATTCATAAAACTATCCATAATTATTATAATGAGGAATAAATATTAACATTCTCGAGTTTATTAAAGATCTCAAAAAATATATATTTTGTTAAGCACAAAATTTTATAAAATTTGGATTTTAACTGGAAAAAATGGAATGGAAGAAAATTTTTGATAGAAAAAAAATAACATAAATGATTAATAAATTATCTTTTGTTGATGGCCAAGGATTCAAAACTTATTGTTTAAGAAAAGTGTTTGTGTAAATCCTGTTTCATTTTGTGTAATTCTAAATGTCATAATAATCAGTCTTGTTGCAATAAATGACTTAGAATGAATGCACAAATAATTTATAACCAAATTGAAATATAAGAATTTTTAAATAAGTTTAACTTATTATGGCAAATTATATAAACATTATTTTAAGCATTGATGAGTTATACTTTTATTTCCTTAATTTGTTAGTAAAATTATTTTATTAAATTTAAAATGGTTGATTAATTTTATAGACAAATAGTAATACAGATTTTTATAAAATAATCAAATGATGCAAAGTGAATTTCAAAATGACAAAAAAGATAAAATGAAAATAACTAATTAAAATAATACTTTATGATTACTTTTACTATTTCTCATAAGTAAATCTCGACAATTATTAACATATCTTGATAAAAGCCCAAATTTTAAATATTCTACTAGATAATTTGCACTTTTATTATCCTACAACAGTAAATGTTAGGATTTTAAAAGTTTGAAAACTGGTAAATTTTAGAATTTACTGATCTTTAAATTTTTACAGCAGCATTTACATTCTTTAGAATGGAATTGTCATGAGTGATTAAATTTATTCCTTAATCTCCATCAGATTAGAATTGATAATTAGGCTAAGAACTAAGTTTGAAATAAATGATAATAAATCTGTATTTTTGAAAAGGTATGTTATGATAAAAAATTAGTAATTAAAAAAGTTAAAATTTATACAACTGTTCAAGTGAAAAAAACTAAGTAAACTATAAATAAGTGATTCTGAACAACAATCAGACTATTTGAAGTGAAAATGATATTTTCCCTAGTCTCATGTTATATACATGTCTTATAAATATTGAAATTATTTGCACTTGCAGTATTTATTTGTTCATTATTAAATTTATCTAGACATTTTATAAAGAAAATAAAATCCCAGACTAATAAAAAAAAAATATTTTACTTTAAATAATAATATTTTTTTTAATAAGACAATGTTGGGTCATGAAAAAATTGGAATAAATTTAGGAAAATACTTATTTTTAACATTAATTGAATTGCAAAAATATAAATGTATTTAATACATTATTGTTTCTTTGGTTGCAAAAAAAAGGATCTCATTTGTTTATGATTACATTAAATATTTATATGAAAAATTATCTATCTGTTGATTTTGTTAACATTTCTTCATCTTAAGCTTTTCCCATTTCTATATGGGATCACTGTTTTTGATTAGGTTTCTCCATTCTGCTCTGTCTTTTGTCCACTCCCTTCTAAGACGCTTTGATCTCAAATCTTCATCCACAATATCTTGCCATCTTCTCTCTTCTTCCTTCCTTCAACTTTCATGTTCATAATTCATTTTGTTAACACTATAAACAGTTATTTTTCAAATTTGATTAATTATAACATAAATTTATTAAAGAGAAAATAGGATCAATAACAAATATTTCAGTTTATAACATTAACAACCTTTGCTTTAAATTTATTTAACTTAAATCTAATAGAAATATTTCTTTCTTTTAAGTCTGAAGGAAGGATGCCAGATCTTGAATCTGATATAATATAAAAGATACAATATTAATTTTTAATATTATATCTCATTTATGACTTATTGAGTTATCGTTTAAACATGTCGACATCATTTAAAAACTAAACAGTTATTTTCAAAATTTATAAGGATTTTTACAACTGGTGTAATTTTTAGAGCAGTATACTTATTGAGAGAATTTTTAAATCATTTAATAATTATTAATAAGAGAAAAAATAATTGATATAATTACATAATAAATTTATTTATAAAGAAATATTTAGAAATAATAAAAATAATACTTATTGTAAAAAAATTAACCATAAATAAACACATTTAACAAACATATCTGTACCAAGAACATTGAACCAATTGATTTTTGCAATTCTGTTAAAAATCATACATTCTACATCATCACTTATTGTAAATATGCAGAAAGAATGTGTTTAGATTGCATTAAAAACAATTATATTCTAATTTTGTAACAATTTTAAAAACTTGCATTTTAAGCTTCAATATGCTTATGTAATGATTAATAATTAATTTTGCTTTACAATAACTTTTAAGGGCTATATTTGATCTTGTTTCATACTTAATATAAATAAAAACTGTAAAAAAAAGAAAAAACAGAAAAAATGAATATATTTTAATATTAATATAATTATTAGCAACTGTCGGTTTCAACTGGAATATGATGTCAGATATTGTAACTGTAATGGCATGTGTTTTTACAAGATATAACGTTTGAAGTGCTTTTTTTGTATGAAAAATAAGCTAAGTTTAACTATATAAATTATTAATATGAATAATTTTTAATAAAGATTCAGAATATGTATTTATTAATAAACTTTGAAACTTAATTTTATCTTTCTGAAGCTTAATATTGTTATTAAGGAAAACTGAATGATGCATTTATAGATAAGCTTCTTCATTAGAGGTATATATTTTATCCAAGCATCAAAAATATCCAAGCATTTAGTTACCTGATTAATAAATTTAAATTTGATAACAGGAAATAAGTTTTTTTTATAGACCAAAAAAAAATAGGAGTAAGTTAATTGAATTGTGAAGTTATAACAAATTTTTCTTAGCTATAAATATTCCAAATTTATTTTCTGAAAATTCAACTGAAATCCTTAGAAAAACATCACAAAAAAGAATGTTGAGATAAAGAATGACTACATTTATTTGAGAAATTAAATATTAGAATTACTATTTACTGCCATATCATCCATTTATTAAACATTAGAATATTTCTTTTTATGTTAATTTTCTTATAATAATCAAAAAACATATAGACTTCTTATTTATAATTTTATGGTTATTAAAAGTTACGATTAAATAAAGGCACATCTTGCTTTACAGTGCTTCTCAATTATATTCTATGCTTTTGTTTTATATCAACTTCTGCAAAATAATACTTAGAATAGATATATAAACATAAATTAGCACATAGATAGCCCAGGGCTTGATGCTTTCCTGAAAAACTGGAAGTATGAAGCCTGGATCCTTCAAAATGATGAGTGAATACTTTATTATGCAGCCATCTGGCTAAAATTTTTAGGGCTAGCATTATTATGCACTTAATAAATAATTGTGCAAATATGTTTTTAGTCTTTTATATGCATTAACATATGAAAAAAAGGTTAATTTGCATACAGCAATAGTCTAGAATGTAATTGCCACAATAGTGAGATATATATAGCTTATTAGTTAAACTAATTACTTTTTTTTTTTTTTTTAATAAAGGTTGCTGGAGTTCATTTTCCTAATTTTTTTGGCCGAGGAGAACGTTTGCAATCTGAATATCATTATGGCACAAAACGATCTTCTGGTTTTAATATTACATTCACAAAACCATTTATTACAAAAGGATATCCAAGGTAGGATATATATTAATTGTTATATCAATAATTATTTCAAAAATAATATAAAATAATATTTTGAAATAATTATTAATTAATGATGATAATTATTAATTATTATTATTATATATTTGACAAAATAATTTTGTCATATATATATATAGTAATAAATTTATTTTTCAAATAGATTTTATATATAGTTCTCTTTTCAGTTTATATAATTAATTTACAGAATTATGAATATAATTACATTTATTATTTTTATTAATGCTGAAATTCAGTGAAAAACTTAATCTGCGATATGATTATCGTCTTTTGTAAAATTTGTAAAAAAAATAAAACATCATAATTCATTAAACTTATGTATATATACATTTAGATGTGTATATTAATACATTAAGTTATCAATATATATATATATACACACATATATATCTGATGTATTGTTCAGGAAGTATAGTTATTACTATAATAGATACATAGGTGTATAGTTACTTTCTGAACATACTATATATGTATTTAGGAATAATAATTTTATATATTAAATTCAGAGTCATAGTTTATATATAATTAGTTTTCTATATTTGCAAATTTCTTAAAATAATAATGCTATCTTTTATTAAAATTGAATAGGAAACTTTTGTAATTATATGATATTTCAGTTGAGATTAAAAGATTGATATTGATTAATATTGTTTATAGAATATGATGTGTTGTGTGATCATTAATAATGCAGTCATTCATCTGTACATTGTTAAGGTATTTGAGAGATATAAAATCATATTTAATCTGGACAATAACATTTTTAACATTAAATTTATTTAAAATAGGTGGGAATAAATTATCCTTTCCATTCTGTATCAAACATTTAGAGGTATCTCTCAGTTTATAAAGATTATTGGTACCTTAAAAATTATTCATTAAATGAAAATTTGTAAATTGGAAAACTTGTTTCGCATTAATTCCAATATAAAAAATTTTAATTGGTTCTTGGTTACTAGAAAGTCCACTTTATCTATTGAAGTTAAAGCATACCAAAAGCATTAATATAATTATATATACTATTATACAATAGTTTATGATATATTATTTATTTAGCTTATTCCTTGCCATTTGACTTTGAATTTCAGAACCAGTAAGTGCTCTGTGATCTTCAAATTCTAGTCTAATAAGGCAATAAAGTTGCCACTGATTATAGTTTTTATTTATTATAAAAATTTTCAAATTTTCATTAAATATTGTGTTAAATTTATGTGATTCTCAAAAGCATTCATCCTGCTAAATTATTGGCAAAAATAAATCCAATTTTCTGGGAAATAATATTGATGTTTTCAATTCTCTTTATTAAAAATTCATTAATTATAGATTTTATTATAGTAATTATTCTAATAAAACTAATAGATACAAAACAGTTTACTTATTAAATATCTTTCAGTAGAGAAACAAAATACTGTTATTTTTCAAATTTATGTATAGATAAAAAAAATGTATTAGAGATTTATGCATCTGGAATAAAACATAATCACTGTTTTATGAAAAAATATTAAAATTATAGTATTGTTTATCATCCTGTTACTTAGCCATCTAATGGATGTTTGCAATAAGTTTTGTCCAAATCTTCAGTTAATTGCCAATTTATCACAAAAAAAATTCTTAGTAATGCAGATTTTTAGGTCCTATTGGGATAGAATTCAACTATGAATTAAAAATTAATCATATTTCAAATGATCCATAATAATGACAATTAAAAATTGTATATTTTGATTTGGGATTGTAGTTTAGTTCAGATTAGTGAGTACTTTGAATTAATCAGTATCAAATTAATAAGGTTTTATTGTAATAACTAATAATAAGTTTATAATATTAATGATAATGCTTTTGGTCATTTATTGTCATCCTCAGCTACATTTAACAAATACATGTTCTGCTTGGCATCAACATATAATGTAGACTAACCTTGTTTGAATGGTATCTAAATATTACCATAAGATTATTATTATTAATAATAAATTGTTGTATTATAGTGCCTTTTTTACTTTGTATTATATAATTTATATTAATATATAAATATTTATAATTAATTTTAATTTAAATATTTAAATATTAGTTAATAATAAGTTTCAACTTTTGTAAGACGAGTGGACTGTGAAAGATTTTTGTAATCAATTAATATTTAAATTAGGTTAGAATGTTTTGGGTTTAATTACTTAAGGGCTTCATAGGCCAAGTTGTGCCAGACATTGATAAAATTTTTAAAACATAATATTAGCAAATACAACTGCTCAAACTAGCAGAAAGATTTGCTATTATTTCACCAACAAAACCTAAATTAATTAAAAAATTAAAAATTTTAAGACAGTGAAACAGAGTAAAGCCTTGTTTTCTTATGTTTATTCCACCTCATCTGTATAATTATAGAAAATAAGGTAATCATATTTTATATGAGCACTAACTGAAGTATATAATAATGAGCAATATATTAATTAAAACTATACAGCATACAAAATATTTGACCAAGTTAACTGGGCTGAACACTTTGGCTTTTTATTCAGAAGATCTGGGATGAAATATGGAACTCACCCTTCAGAAAATTAATATGCTAGGTCAATGAGGTTTTTGGTTTCAGTTAATGTTGTGATTTTGAGGAACCTAAACTTAACTTTACATTGTAATTCAAAATTGTAAGCAAGTTCTTTGACACCAGAGTATGGTTATCATAGCAATGTATAATACAGGCAAATATAATGTGGCAACAATTATAACAATTTATATTATAAATCCAGCATACTCTAAAAAATAAAATAAAGACAATTTGGTATATTAAATAGAATAATGTATGCTAAAAGGAATCTTTCACATGATATAAGTAACAATAAAATCAATTAAAACAAAATAAAAAGAACTAATAAAACAAGCAAAAATTAAATGTAAATATGTAAAAAGGCCACATATAAAATAAATTATAATAAAATAAAATAAAAAACAGACCACATTGTTAAACAATATATGCATAAGAAGATGTAAAATGCTATATCTCAAATAAAAACAGGCAGTACAGTACTGTTATAAAATAAATACTCTGATGTAAAATACAAATATCAGATAAAAAATAAAAAATATAGAACTGTTAAAATATTAAAATGCCATTGACAACTGACCGCAAAATATGGATATTTCATTTAAACATGCTTAATAGCAAGAAGCACAATGACAATGGTCAAAAAATTACTGGTCTTCACCCAAGCTGGCTGAGCTAGCTGTGTCCAATAGTCTTGCAAGAACAACTTCCTCTCTCTTGTTTCTGTATGGCTAGAATCCCAATGCTCAACCAATGTTTTGATATTGTGAAGTTTGTTGTCACCTGGTCATCCTACATATGCTGCCACAATTCTAACTACTATTACTACTACCACTACTTTGAGGATGGTATTAAAAATCATTAAAAGGGACTTAAAAATGTGAATGGAGAAGGGTAGCTCACTTGTCAGTTACAATTATTTTTTATTACCTTTAATGATAGCTTTCTAGTATGGCTTTATCATAAATTTTAAGTAAAATTCAAAAAGAAAGATAATATAAAAGTTCTTTGAAAAAAATGAGAACATGATTTAAAAATCTTTAAAAATTGGAACAATAAAAAATATTTGCAATTTATTCATGAGAATTATTATTCATTTAATACAAGAATTAACATTATAAATAAATAGAAAATTATTTATTTTAAATGAAATTTGATAAGATTGTGATTAATGAACTAAATGATTCTAATTTATAAAATTATATTTTAATACTCATATTCACTGAATCATCAAAATATATTTAAACCTTTAGTCACTCTGTTTAAAGTTCATTTTATTAAAAATTAACTGCTCTATTTTCATTTACCAAAATGATTTTTAATTTTATAATTTGTGGAAAATAGACAAGAGGAAAAAAAAATCAATAAATTTGATTATGTTGCATTTAATTCTTTTGTTTAAATATTCTAATTCCATGAGGAAAAAGCACAATTGGCAGTCTGCCAATTGTGCTTTTTCCTCATGGTATGGTCTTCTTAAATGGCAGTGTTTTTTGACTTTGTTATATTCTAATTCCTTCTAAAAAAAAAAAAACAAATAATATTTTGTTTTTATAGTAGAAGAAACTTTCAGTAAATTCAGATTTATTTACTGTTAAGTATTATTAATTTAAGTTTTATTTTATTTAATAATAATTAAAATATTCTTAAAATTCTCTTTAAAAGACATATTAATATTATAATAACATGTTGATTGAAACTTAAAAACATTTGAATAGTCATATTACATATCTATAACAAAATTTAATTATAGATATATAATATAACTGTCAAATTATTGTTATCAAGTTTTACTTAATCTTAATGGTTATATTATTAGACTACTTAAGCTTTTTTTTTTTTTTTTGATACTGCTTTCACTCTCAAAGTACGAAATTTTAAATAACTCCAGTTTAACAGCAATTGTGCTTATAATACTTTTTATTAAAAAGTATTATAAGCACAGCTACTGTTAAAGTAGAGTTGTTTAAAATTTTGTACTATATTATTAGACTATTCTCTAGGTTATGTTTCAGTTACTTAATTGCATATTGATACTTTTATATTATGGAGAAAAAGAAATATCTAATAAAATTGAAAAATAGATATGAATATGCTATAAAAAGACAATGAAAAGCTGTTTTTCAAAATATTTAAAAATAATCTGTCGAATTCATACACTAAATTATATTTCTGTGTAAACAATAAACTGAATGTTGTTGGAAAACTTCGAGAACTTGAATAAAAACATAATTAATTATGAAATTGTGTGATCATTTAGTTAACTGATATAATAATAATAAACAAATGTAATATGACATAATTAATTTTTTCGACTATTAATGAAATCATATTTTGTTGCATGTATTTTAAAAGAAAAAATATTTTTCTTTCATTTTACATTTTTAAATATCTATGCAACTTATGAATATATAAAATAATAAATTAATAATAATATATAAATTAAATATTTGGCTAAGAAATTTTTTCAGATAATTTTATTATTACATTTAACAATTAACATAAAATATTTTTAAATGATAACTTTATACTGTCAAACAAAAATCAGAACATCTTAATCAACAGAATAAAAGTTTTAATCTAATTTCTAATATAAAGCAGATGCAAGAATCCTTTGTCATTCTGATGTAATGTTAAGTTTAAGTAATATTCATTATTAAGAGTCATGCAAACAATTTTTTCATTTTTAATAAAGTTTGAACTAAAAGAAGTATTAAGATATCAATAATACAGATATTTTTCAAAATTTTATTGTATATAAATTGATAAGAATAATTAATAAATATCATTTTACAGGAAGATGAATTTGATTAGAAAAGAAAATAAGTAGGAAAATTATTATTATGATAATTTATTTACAGAATTAGAAAAAACAAAACAAGAAGTTGACGTCTGAATAAGAAATTTAGGTATAAGCTAATTCAAAATTATGAAATGCTTTCAATTTTGTTCAGTAACGTTTAACTGTACTTTTTGTAGTATTAATTTACTTAGTTCTATATTTTTATTTTCATTTATCAATATTATATATATTTTTTTATCTTATTGTATTGTTAGTATTTTTGTTTTAATGACATCAAGAGAGAATATTTTATAATTATTTGTTAAAAATAATTAATTTTTATCTTTTTAAATACTATAATTGACTACTTTGTCCAATTAATTGAAAACACAGAACAGCAGTTGTAAACTCCAATCGTTTTTATTGCAATAAAAACGATTGGAGTTTACAACTGCTGTTCTGTGCTTTCAATTAATTTGACAAAGTAGTTTACAGTAATAACAAAGCAGTATTAGCATGAACATTGTACTATAATTGATTTATGTAAACGTAGTTATTTTAACAAAAAAAAATATTTATTGATATATATATTGTAAGTTTTGTTAATCTATCAAAAGAATATTCATATATCGTGAAATTAAAACTCTTATTCAATATATTGACAGTTGATAAAATTTCTTCATTGAGTAATGTGATTTAGATTTGATGATAAAAAAAAAAAACAGTTGTTCAATACTATACTTATATATTAATAACATTAAAAATTATTAAGTAAAAATGCTATGATGATTGTTTTCTGTAATGTGGAATAGTATATCAATAAATTCTTGGTATTTCTCTGAAATATTTATTAAAGAAATATTCCAAAGAAACATGAAACCATATGACTCATACTTCAAAACAAAATATCATATTTACAATACATAGATGATGTAGATACAAAAAAAATCATATATGAAGTTGAATAATTAAATTGGTAGATACTTTTATAACATATAAACAAAAACTCATATGACCTCAAGTTAAAAATTACTTAGATTCATTGAAAGTCAGCACAAAGAGCAGGGAAAATATTAAAATAAAGTAAAATTTTCTTTTTCAACTTAAAATAATTTTATTGAAGTGCTTTCAGTCCTTTGGGTCCTCTTCAGCAATCAATACAGAGCAATATGAACTTTAGAACATTGTTTTAGAACTCAGTTGAGTTCAATTTCACAGTTCAAAATTGTGTTCAGTTAAACTCAGTTGAGTTCAACTGAATACTGTCTAGAGCAATATAAACGTTAGAACATTATTTTAGAATTCAATTGAGTTCTAAAATAGTATTCTAAAGTTTGTATTGCTCTAGACAGTGTTCAGTTTTTCAATGACAATTTTAGAACTCAATTGAATTCTAAAACTGTCATTGAAAAAACTAAACACTATTCAATGAAAAATGTCACTCATTTTCATTGAAATACCTTGACATATCATTTAATTACATAAATAATGGCAAAATTATGTCAATAATTAGCATTAATTTTCGTAATGCAACTTAAAGAAAGTCTATAATAAACATACTAACTATGTCATAGAAATTTTCTTACTGCATAATAAAGCTGTCTTTTACAGTTTGAAAGATACAGGTTCAGTTCCAGGTCCCATATTTCCACATTTCATTTTGAAGATCTAGAGCCACCATTCTCAACCTGCGGCCAGGCAAGCCTTTATGTGCGGCCCGGAACGCATGGACATCAATTTACCGAAAGCGTTTTCTCCCATATGCAAAAAAATATAAATAAAAATTCTGATATTAATTTTTTTAATCTGGAAAATTTAGAATTAGCCTAATTTTATAAATCCTTCCTGATGCACTCAAAATTTTCAATTGCATGAAAAAGAGCCGAGAGGAAAAAATATGCTCCACCAATACAAACAAAAAATTTTTTTTAATAATCATTTTTGAAAAAATCCTATCATTCCGCGGCGCTGCAGTCGGCAGTTTCGCGCCACTTTGCTGCTTGTATAAGCAAATAATTAAAGTTTTAGCCATATTTGTGAAGGAAAAGTTTTGATAAATTTCTTCATTCTTAGATACTTCAATAAATTATTCATCTAATTTTAGTTTTTTATTTAAGCTGTTTATTAAGTTTGTATATCATGATGAAAGCTATTCTTGCACTCAGCTATCTTCTTATCTTATATATACTAAAAAATTTAAAATAATTTTCAAAAAAAAAAAAAAAAAGATTGAAATGGCTTAACAAATAATAATACAATTACGAAATAAAAATTAAAAGATAAAATAATAAACAATACTCGAAGAAATGAATATTA
>WUQG02002747.1:0-12266 GCA_011317285.2 Androctonus mauritanicus | reverse complement strand
ATTGTAAGTGATCTACTTCCTGTCATTGCTGCTCCTACGGACGATGTCTACACCTTTATTAAACAGACTGTACATGTTGAAGTTTCCTTTTGAGGCATATTGGTATCCAATTGTCCCTTAGGACAATAGGATACCAATATGCCTCAAAAGGGAACTTCAACTTCAAGAAGTTGCTGTATCAGCCAAATGCACACCATCCTAATTGTATCCTATGTTGAATTTCGCTCATTTGTTATACTTGTGTTACGATTACTTGGTCTTAAGTATCTGTATTCTTCTACCTATTCAATTATTTGATTTTCTATCATCACTGGTTGTGAATTTACTTTCGTGTTGAACATTACATCTTTGTTTTCTTATAGTTCATTTGCAGTCCTATTTTTTCACTTTTTGTCTTCAGGTACTTAGCATTTCCTGCAGTTCGTTCAGTGTTTGAACAAACAGTACTATGTTGTCAACAAATCTCAGGTGGGTGAGATTTGTTGATATATTCCTTTATGCTACCATTCATTTATTTGTCAGAATATTTCTTCTAGACAGACAATGAGCAGTTTTGGTGAGATGCTGTCTTCTTGACGAACTCCTTGTCGAGGAGACAGCATCTCACCAAAACTGTTCACTGGAATTTTATTTACCTACTATCTTTGTGTAATTGTATTACGGTTATTGCTTCCTCTTAGATAATATGCAATAGTTCTATGTACAGGGTGATTCTAATTAAAGTTACCCTATGCAGAGCACCTTGTAGTTCAACCTAATTATCGTAATGCCACCAAAATTCAGATTTAGACTATTCAAGGGATGGGGAAAAGGAATTGGTTAAAAAAAATTAGTTCCAAAATTCGCCACTAGGGGAAATGTGATGTTGTTCAATAGTAAATATACTCAGAAAGCAAAGGAAATGAATATATAAAACACCTGTAAAATGTATTTAATCATGTTTATTCATTTTTGCATAATTTGACAGGGAAAAAAAATAAATTTCAGTATCTCTAGCACTGGAAGGAGCATGTGTTAAAAAATAAAATCTATTCACTATACAGCTTAATTGTATAGCAACATTATTAATGCAAAGCATACTGCTCAATAAAGCCACCATTTTCATGATGAATAACCTGGAATCAATGAACTGTGTATTCTAAAGACAACCATAATTGGTGTTGTATGATATTCCAAACAAGCTATGTGATACTGTCCTTTAAACATGCCAAATTGGCTATATGGATTCCATAAATCATATTTTTTATGTAGCTCCACATTTTCAAAATCATAGGAATTAAGATCCAGAGAATGTGGTGGCCAGGATGTAGGAAAGGATTGACTAATCACCCTGTGTCATCAGTGAAAGTTTGTTGTAGAAATTCACTATGCAGCATCTGATATGAGGTAGTGCTCCATCTTGTATGAAGGTGCAGATTTCTAGACATTGCTCTGTTGCAATTGGAGTACTATGAATTGTTTAAGTATCTTTTTGTATTAGTCTATTGTCATGGAACATGGCATAAGTCCAACACATCTAACTTCTTCAAAGAAGAATGGCCCTAAGATAAATGTGCATTTGAAACCACACCACACAGTGACCTTTGGTGAATGCAATGGTACTTGTAGGACACCATGCAGATTTTCAGTAGCCCATATGCAGCAATTTTGGGTGTTCACAGTTCCATTCAAATGGAAATGGACTTCGTCATTCCACAAATCAACAAATCACAATCATAAATCATTCACTTCCATTCTGGCAAGAACAGTGAGTACAAATCTAAGACACTCTTCCCTGTCATCAGATAGCAACTGCTGATGGCGACTGAGCATATACAGATAAAATTATAACTGTTTCTTTGGAACTTTTCACACTATAGTATACAGTATCTGCAATTGCAATGATACTTTACATTCACTACTGGAACTAGCAAATGATTTATGAATTGTTCAATCAAATTTATGGCAACATTTTCAACAACTGCTGGACCAACATATTTCCTTCTTTGACCAGATTGAATGGCCAAACTTCCAGTTTCTTCAAATTGAGCTATAAGTTTCCTGAGAGAATTTGGAGTCATTAATCCACATCTTAAATTTTTATGATGAAAATATTCATGAAATGTAGCTGCTGCATTTCCTTTGTTTTTGTAAAACAACTTCACAAGTAATGCTTCTGCAGAGAGAGAATCATCATTGGAACAAGGATCCCATCCCATAGTTGGGTTCCTTTTTATAACCACAAATGTTCTATGGGACAGATAGTTATGCAAATTTTACTCAGTTTTCAGTTTAACTAATTTGTTTGCTGTATCCCTAATCGAAATGGTCTTGTCTTGTCTTTTTCCATATTATTGTGCAGAAACGAATAAACATGGTTAAGTACATCTTATAGGTGTTTTGTGTATTCATTTCCTTTGTTTTCTAAGTGTATTTACTATTGAACAGTGCCATATTTCCTCTAGTGGTGAATTTTGGAACTAATTTTTTTTTGTGGATTTTTTTCCCCATCTCTTGAATAGTTTAAATCTAAACTTTGATGGCATTCTGATAATTAAGTCAAACTACAAGGTACTCTAGAGTCATCTTGTACTATAAATCAGAAAATTTATGTATTCCATTAAACTTTTCATTTTTTTTTTAATTATAATGTTTTATCAAATAAAACATTATAATTAAGAAAGGTCTCTTTTAGCATCAGTTTATTTTTTATGTTAAGTTTATTCTGCTTCAAAAAATTTCCAATCTACAAAACAAATTTTCTTGAAAACTGATCAGATTATAGAAAAATATTAAATCTTGCTGTTTTTGATGCTTTTTCAGATATTTTTCTCACATATATTAACATGATATCAATAAATAAATTTAAAAATTATTATTTAAATTACTTTGCATATTAAAAACTTACATTTAAACATAAAGTATCAAGATACATCTCATCATATTTTATATTAGGATATTTTTCTGCAACTTTACGACAACACTGAAGAAAAAGGCCATCAGACATCCTCCTATTTAAAAGACATCAAGTGAAAGTTTTATTAGTTTCATAAAATTATATTTTATTAAAAAAAATGAAAATTAAAGTCATTATATAAAAATAGCTCTTTGATACATAATAAAATCAAATGCATAACATAAGTCTTTGTATGTTTTCATTTTACTTCAATATCATTCAATAAAAGCCATTAAGTTTGCATTTTTAATGAATAATTTTGTCTATATGAAAAATGCCCATATACACAAAATTACTTTACAATTATAAATTATATTATAAATTACAAAATAAAGAATTTGTAGTACCCAAACATTATTAACAGTATTTCAAACTTGTTCTTAAATTCTATTAAATATTTTATTATTAGACACAAAGATCTGAGCTTCAAATAAAATGGCTTAATATCTAAAGAAGTAACAGATATTATTCATTTAAATTTTCTATTTTATCAAAACAATACAGTTGAACCTTGATATAATACCTTTTGTTATACCATGAATACAGATATAACATTCCTGACATTTTTCAAAAACATTTCAAAATAATTTCATACATATATAATTAAATTATTTTTATGTGCTGATTTTATTAAGGATAAAATGAGTCAACTTAATGGATGTATTTTTGTCTTTAAAATATCACATAACTTAACTAATCAGCTTGACATGATAAATTTTTATAACTTCTATATGTGATTCCAAATTTATCATAACAAATTTTTTGAACCTCAA
Organism: Androctonus mauritanicus; assembly: GCA_011317285.2. Taxonomy (NCBI): domain Eukaryota; kingdom Metazoa; phylum Arthropoda; class Arachnida; order Scorpiones; family Buthidae; genus Androctonus; species Androctonus mauritanicus. The sequence continues at coordinate 8,558 of WUQG02002747.1, read as the reverse complement.
TTACTGCATTATAATGGGATTCCATAATAATGTTTGTAATGAAATTCAGGCTGATGGACTGAAGCTTTTAAATTAAAATTGAATTGAAATTTTGATTTATTGTTCAAACTGAAGACAGTCTCTTTGCATTGAAATGGAAAATATTTGTGTTATTGTAAAAGTATTTTATAAATACTTTATATTATTAAATGCTTATTCATTTAGTATCATTGCTTATTGTGTATTTATATTTTATCAATTATTTGTTCTTCTAATTAAAACTATCATCAAATTAGAATTAAAATAAAAAAATTAAGAACTCACATAATATTTGCTTTATGTACTGCTGTGACTTTATTACGACCATTCAGTTCAGCATACTGAAAAGCAAATGCTGCAACACGATGAGAAGCTGCTTCTGTAATTAATTTAATACTTTGCACAACTCCATCAACAATCTAGAAAAAAAATAAAGTATGATATTGGATTTTAGATTAATTTTTCCTATAGTTATCTAATAAGTCTTACATTAATTTTAATAAATAAATAAATACAATGGAATTTTAACTCATTGAGATCAGCAATATATTTCAAAATAAGCCTAATTAATAAGCAAAAAATTAATTTTGTGAATTCTTGCTTAATGCATACTTTTCAATTAACTGCTTTTTTCTACACTACAAATTATAACTAAATAATAGCACTTCTCGCAGTTGTGAAAACTCTTAAAAAACTATGCTTTTATTTACTAGCTAATATTTTCAGTATATTCATACTATCTTCAGGCTACACACATTTGAAATAACAATTTCAAACTTCTAACAGCTTACAGATCATATCATAACAACTTGCTATGATATGATCTGTAAGCTGAAGAAAAAAATAGAAGTAATAGAAGTGTTATTACTTAATTATAATTCTTGCTTAAGTTTCATCAAAATCTTTTGAAATTTTTACAGTTTATTGTTTTCCATTCTCATTCTAACAATATGAAATTTTCTCAAGATATAACTTATCCATCTTGTTTTGTTTTAAGATGTATTATTGCACTGATGATGGTTTAATAAAATTGAAAGTACTCCGCAATATATAAATGTTTTTCACTTTAACTGAGAGCTAGTAACTGTGTATTATTTATTATATGGATATATATGTCAGTTTTCTCAAATTTTATTTCTTTCACAACTTTTCAGTTCATTAAATTAAATTAAGGAGAAAACAGTTTTTTGCATGAAATCTTGGCCATCCAATTAAATATTCATGAATTTTTGATAACAGCAAGCCTTCTGAATAAAATAAACTATAAATGAAGAAAATCAGACCATATTTTAAAAAATTATTGGTAAAAAACAAAGTATTATGCAAATTTTCATAAATTTATTTAAATACTATCATTTTTTATAAATTTTTGAATTTATATCAAAAAACACAAAATGTATGAAAATCATCCAAACATGAACAGCTATAATATTGTCTATTTTATTTTATTTGGCCTGCAGTTGCTTTGTTGACACTTTACTCTCTCATACACAGTGCAGTAAAGTAGGCTTGGCCACAATTTCCCATGAAACAACTGGCCACCATAAAACAATAAAAATATCATACCCCTTAAAATAACTTGAGGGTGTTCACATTAGGATTTTCTCACATTTTACTTAATTATTGATAAAAATAAACAAGAGATGGATAAATAAGAAATAATATTGCATATATATATATATTAACATATTAATATATATTAACAGAATTAACCAATAATTTTGTATTATTGGCAAAATTTTTTCAGTTTTTACAAATTTTAGAGCTCATCATACTAAAATTTTGTTTACTTAAAATTTTAAAAATAAAATTATCTCATCCCAAAACTGAAATAAGATTAATAAAATAAGTAGCAGAATTGATAAAGATTGAATCAAAATTAATCCAAATTCTACTAATACAATCCATACAAATTATCTATAGTAAAAATATAATTTAAAGAAAATTTTTGGTAATCAAAATCTTTAGAATTCATCATTGGAAGCAAACATTATCACCCAATAAATGCAAAAAAATCCAATCTGCAATAGTTGCAATGAATAAATCAGGACTGAATTTTTTAATTGTTTTTTTTTATTATTTTTCATTTCACTTCCATGTGTGAGGTCTCGGACGATAAAAGACAGGCTTATGGCCTACTTGCAGTCTGTGGAATGAGTAAGGACAGGTAATGAGACTGAGACAACGACGAACACAGAGACTACGTCTGTAACAACAAACAACTTCTTTATTGGAGAGAGAGGATTTTACAGCACAGTTAAACAAAATACGACTGACAATTATCAAGAGGAAATATCTTTTGACGTATAATTTCAAATTCAGTTGATCAGTTTGAACGAATTCACAGTTCTCACTGTCACGGTCGCTGGATTCTCTAGTTGATCTTTTTCTGGTGATTTTTGCTTGTGTGGAGGCTGGTAAATTTGGACGTAGTAAGGATCTTCTCTTTGGCCGGAAGTTGAATAACTGGCAGGATAGAACCAGGATGAAAGCGGCAGGAGACATAGACGACGGCGGAGATATAACAAAGTTCTTTTCCTTGGCGATTGGGGACTGACTCTCTTTCTTCTTGCTCCAACTACCGACTACCAACTGACTCTCGACCCACAATGCGGGCGGCCGATCCCCTTTTTAAACTCTCCCAAGCCTGGGACCGAAAACGTGACATTTCATCCAAATTTCCGGACCACCGCGCTTTTGGGCTATTGTTTATTATTTTCTACTGCAGGTGGGGTCCACTACATTAGTCCCTGGACACCTGCACCAGCATGATCTTTCATCCACAATACGTAATCTCTTTTATTTTGAGATTTACGAGCCTAGGGACAAAGTTTTGTACATAATAGCACAGATGGGTTGATGCTTAACTGTCCTTTTCATTTTAAAATTCTTTATTCTCTTTCCTCAGTTATGGAGGACCGAGCACCTCAGACCAACCACGGGATAAACACAACCCACAACGGTCTATTCTTTAAAGTGCACGCCTGTTGAGTTAGGGGGTGGCATTCTATAGCAGACCAAATTCCGCGTCTCCACACATGATGTATATACACATCAACAAACCTCAACAGATTATTTACTAATATTTCAGTTATGATTCCTTTCCCATAGTTCGAAAGTTTCTGTTAATAATGACTTTTAAATTAATATATTGTCATTCCATAAGAACAATGACACAACTGCAAAATCAATGATTTTCTGGAGATACAAAACTAAATATTAATATTCTATTCTTGTAATTAAAAAATTTTAAAATATTTGATAGTAATGGAAGTAAAGCAAAATGCTAGGATTATATCTATTGGAAGGATTATGTATTTCCAAAATTAGTGACATGCATAAGTCAAAAACCCCAATTGCAGTTATGTCACTGTTCTTCTGGAACAGTGATATGTTTATGATATCATAAACACATACCAACCAACTATGGAGTAGTCCTAAATATATTCAGCAAATCTCAATTAATCAGCAATAATATTTTATTAATATAATACTTAAGAGTAAATTTACTTTTCAGTTTTCTTATGTTATCCATCATCATATCAAAAGAAAAAAATTTTTTTCTGTTTATACACTTAATCTTTAGTAGGAGGAAGATATACACTTAATGTTTTCATTATTTAGCCATCTTTTTATTTGTATTAGTACTTTAATATATGTTGCTATAAAATTTAATTATTAAAATTTATATTTAAATAATATAAATAATGTTTCTGAAAGAAGATTAGTATCATTTCTGGATTGTAACTGTTAATTAAATTTCACTGTTCATATTATATAATAATAATCTTTCATAAACAAAATATTTTTTTCCAGGATTAGATTTATGTATAAGCTAGACAAGCTATAGCTTAGAGCCTTTCATACAAAAATTCTCAAGCTTCACTAAAAAATTTAAATAATTAAATAAATTTAATATTTATTTGAAAGGCTTCTTAACATTTTCCCAACAGTTGGCTATCTACATCAAGATATCAATTTCATACCATCACATTCAAAGTGGTTGATGCTAGAATTGGTCATCAAAAATATTACATTTAATAATTTATGGTTATTCTAAATTTTGGTGAAAAATTTTCTTTTCTCTATCTTTGTATTATATATGATTCAATTTGTTTGTAAAATATAGCTGTTTCTGATTCCTATGCTATTTTAGATAATTGTTTATCTATTTATTGCTAATAAATACAGAAGTTCTAAATATCTATATATTATAGATATTTTATTATATTTTATTATATTTTTATAAATAAATTTATAACATAATAAAGTATAACAGAAAAATATAAAAATAATAAAAACAGAACTTGCAAAAGTGTAAATATTGAATCAGATGATTTCATTTACATTCAGATATTTCTTACATTATTTTACTATCTGCTTACCTCCTGTCAAAATATATGACCTTGGTCTTTGTCTAAACTGACTGTCATCTGTTGACAACTAAAAATCATTAATAACTAGAATTTTTAAATTTTTTTATTTCAACTTATGAAATAATTATGGATGAATGAATATATATTATTACATTAATAAACATTTTAAGTAATAATAAATAAAATTTGTGGAAATACTCTGTCAAAAATTTTCAATAACTTTTTTATTTTGTTTATTAATTTATCAATTTTGATAAATTTTCCAAATTTGATTGGCTACCCTAATAATTTGGCAATCTGATAGCAGGTGATAGCTCATAAGCATCAATATTCATTCCTTAGGAAAATATTCAAATTGTCAAAAGTTTTTTTAAATCAGTATTAACAATAAAAATTAAAAATATTACAAATAACATCATTCCCATTACCACGAGATTTGAATATTTATTGCAAAAGTGTTAAATGTTATAGCTTAGGAGCAAAGTTCACATAAATTCAATCTTGATTTTGTCTTTTTCTTATATATTTTTTTAATATTTCCTATACTTTCTTATTCTTTCTGCATCTTTTTCATCTTTTCTATTTCTTAAAAATATTATATAAAATTAAAAAAATAGCAATATATAATGCATAGCATTTGTCCAAAAATATCATAATTCAGCCTAAGAGAATATTAATCAAATAAACTTCATATGCTATGGATTTCATAGCTAATTAGCCTATTTGGAAATGCTAGTATGATAAATGTTTTAAATTCATTAGTATGGTATATAAGTTCTGAAAATGAAAATTTGCCAATTGCTTTGTTCTGATTAAGAATCCCTTATGAGTGGGGGAAGAATTCACTCACTGTCTACCCACATATCATAAGAAGCAAAAGATATGATGTTGGGAGCAGACTTGATGTTGAGAACAATGAGGAAGTCACACCTGAAGATTTTCCTCAGCCCACACATGGCTGTTTTGGCTAGTCAAACATCACTCTTGTGTAAAACATGCCTCATCTGTGAACAAAACTGTTCCTGGAAAACCAATGTCTTTGGCAGTCTTTCAATGTAGTGGAGATGAAGCACAATTCTGCTGATATGGACTGCTTTCAAGCCAAACTTCTAAAGAGCATAGCTCAATATCTACATCCCAGAAAGGATACATTTGAGGAACAAAAAATGCTTGCCTTACCTTGTTCTATTACTTCCTGAAGTTTAGTAACAGAGTTTTTGATCACCCTGTATATATGTCAGTAATGCATATTCATTTAATTTTTTTCTCTTTATTGATGCTAAGCATAGTCAAACAAGAATATTTTCTATATTGAAAACTATCTTCATTTTTTGAATTTTCTTTTGAAGCATCTAGCTTTTGTTATCTTCTGCATTTTTTAAAAATTAAGAATTTAAAAATTAAGAAGCACAAAATTCTTTCCTTTGATGGAAAGAATTTTGTGCTTCTTTCCATCAAAGGAATCATAAAATATGGGAATTTCCTAATAATTTTTTGCATAATTGGCTAGCAAGTCAACAGAGAAAATTCACAAAAAAGAATGAAAATATGAAAAATTATATCCAACATAACAACATACCCCATACAAAAATTCAAAAAATATCATATAATGTGTGCCATGAAAAATATTACAACTTTCAAACAGTATTAAAACAAAACCTTCTTATAAAAATACTGTGTTATGAGAAGATTGTCACAATTTTTAATTATGTCAGAGTGAAATTGTTTTGTATCAGTACTATGTTATATGGAGGTTACCTGTAATATACTTTTATGCAAAATAAATAGAAACTGCACTATTTTATTATAAGAAATCACATTTTCATGATAAATAAGTGTTTTTTTTTAAATATATGCAAACAAATTTTTTACTTACTTCATGTTCAATGCCACTATATTCACCTTCTGTATTTTCTCTAATTGTTACTACATCAACATCTGAGTATAAAGTTTCAACACCAGAAACAGATCGACATGGACGAACATTTGCATAAAGATTAAATAACCTATAATAAAACATTTTTATTAAATATTAAGAACAATTTATTTTATTTAGAGATGCTCTTCAACCTATACAGGAGATATATATTTGGAGCATTATGTAAATCATATTTATATGAATAATTAATTATTAAAAAATTAATTATTTGTATAAATTTATTATGGAAAATTAAAACATTACACACTTTGTACATAGCCTAACTACAAGGCAGGAAATACATAATAACTATTACATTAGTAATATGATGTATATCATCATTTGGATATTAATTTGTCTTCTTTGTTAGCTAAATATTGGGTATCTTACATGTAATACAAACTCAAAACCACTGCTCTTATCTATGAATCCAATAACCAAATAATAAAGAGTATTCGTACTGCTTCATATGAAAGTATTCCCTAACTTTTTAATTTCCAAAATTTCAAATATCCTATGCTCTTTGCTTATACCAAATTATATAAAAATTTCATAGCAATAAGATATATCCTGAAGCACTTTGATACACCTATGTTCCTCTGAAATAGTTCTTACCTGAGTGGTATAGATTCAAAATGGAAAGATATCAGTTTAATATTAAATCATTTAAAGAACAAACTAATAGATAATATGAACATGATCCTTTCTGTGATGAAATAATTTCTGTTCTAGATTTTCAGAATTTATTCTTATTGATTTGGTAAAAACCTGCATGTATTAAATTATAATGTCTACTCTTAACAAATGTAAATACTGATAATCTAGGAATTCTATGATGTCTCTAGAAAATATATCATATTTCACTTTTGAAAGAATATTTTATGAAAAAATAGGGATATTGATAGGTAAAAAAATTAAGAAAGTTTTAACTGAATTACTTGTTCATTATAATGAACAAGTAATTCAGTTAAAAAATGTTTCAGTTAAAAATGTTTCAGAGCAGTTTTGTTTGTTCATTATAATGAACAAACAAAACTGCTCTGAAACATTTTTCTCTTAAAATTAAATAGTATTATAGATATATTGATGATTTATTAATAATATGATATTAGTGCAAAATCACAATTTTCAAAACTATTAATAAATAATAATAATAATAATATTCTAATTAACAAAAATGATTCTACAAATTCCAGAATCCAGCTGGCCTGGTCTTAAACTTCCAGAAATAAATTCCAAAAAAAAAATAACTATTCTAACATTGAATAACATAATTAACAATTGGAAAAAAATAGAAATAAAAAGAAGAGTAAAACAACAAGATTCAATATTTCCAAAATTGTTCACAACAACACTAGAGCAGCATTTCCCAAACTTTCTCTATGATGGAACACTTCACAAATTCTGAAATTTTTACAGAACATCTTGGTTATTTTATAATATAGGTAGATATTAATAATAAATAGAATAGGCAATTAAGTATAAGAGCTAAAAATACAAAACAAACACTTATTATCAAATTGTAATTATATAAAATAAAACACATGAAAATAACAAAATAAACTAGTGATTTCAGTTTCAATTTGGCACAGTATTTAAAATTGTATAAGACATATTAATTTTCATAATTTTTTATGGAACACTTATTGATCTTCCACAGAACATAACTTTGGAAATACTGCACTAGACATTAATCACTAGACAAGATATCAACATAGATGAGGAAAACCTCAACATAATCTAAGATTTGTTAATAATCTGTTAATGATACTGACCTCTCCAACAGACCTTGAAAATATGATATATGAATATTTAGCTTAGAAATTTACTTTTAAATTCAATATTGAAAAGTCAAAAAATAATGAACATGTCTCCAATCTGAAAACAATAGAAATAAATCAAAATCAACTGGAAATAGTAGATTCGTACAAATACTTAGGACAATATGTTATTAATATTCATTGCTTTGAGAAAGAAATATCAGCAAGAATCTCAACTGAATGGAACTCATACAATCAGCATAAAAATATTTTAAGAGGTAATCTACTATCCTGTTTAAAGAGGAAGATCCTTGATAAATTATAAAAATGAAACATGGTCAATTACAAAAACACAATTGAAAAGACTAAAAGTAACACAAAAAAATAGAGAAAGAGCAATACTTGGGATATCAAGGATGGAAAAAAAACAAAGGAATTAGAGAATAGATAACCATTACTGATATAACACAGAAAATAAAAGAACAA
>WUQG02002736.1:0-12266 GCA_011317285.2 Androctonus mauritanicus | reverse complement strand
GGTTCCAATTGTATTATATTAACCATATTTCACTGTAAATAAAATTCCATTGCCTTAATTAAGTTTTTCTTATCCCCAGATATATGGTCACCCCAGATATAAGGTCAGTTTTTCCAGGTCTGCTGAAGTGACCATATAACGAGGTCTGACTGTATTATTGTTTTCAATATTTTCTCTTAATATAGATTCCTTATAATATTAACTCATATTATCAATAATTTTTAAATTGTTAAATGTTTTAAACTCATGTATTCTAGTTTTTTAAATTGATGTTCTATATCTAACATATTGTAATAATATTTAGTAAAATTACTGATGATTACTTATTAAAGCTGAAAGTATTTTAATTTACAATAAATTAAGTTTTTTTACTTAAAGTTGTACTGTGTATCATTCATTTAACTTTAGAACTATAAGTGAAATGTCAGAAAACAGTATTTGCATATCTTTGTTATTTTCATTTTGTTGCTTTTCTCTTTTATAGCCTTTAGCATCTAATCTTCTCCAAAGCTTCCATATTATGTTTCTTTTATACCCATGAGTTTCTGTTTGATATTAAGTATCCAATTCTTCATTGATAGGCTTTTGTGAGCTACAATAGACGTGGATTCTATACAGAAGTACATCAAATGTAGCAATTTTGTAGTATTATGAGTATGAGTTATAGTCATATGATTCTTACTATTTATGTTCTCTATTTTATGGACATAAATAATACATCTTTGAAATATAGGAGAAAAATTGAGAGATTCACAGAAAGGAGATTAAAATTTATCAGAAAGTATACATTGTTTAACTTAGGGATTAATTTCTATTGACAATTGGAGATTGGTTTTACATATAGATCATTAAGTAAGAGAATTAAAGAATTGATGTGAATAGATTGGAAAGGATGTCCTTGGCTGAAAGAGCACTATATTATGATATTAGTTAGGTAGGATGAGGCAAAAGTAGTTAGTTGATGATCCAATAAAGGATAGAGTAGTAGAGTAGTATCCAATAAAGGATAGAGTATTGAAATTTTTAAAAGAAGGCTATGAATGTTGTGAAAAAGTTGTAACTAGATATCATTAGTGACACATAGGGATGGTATAATAGTCAATTGAGTATTATAAACAAATAATATTTTATAAATAATACATTTAGATAATAGTTTTAGCAGTTATTTATTGTATGTCGTTAGTTAGCTATTAGCAATTATTTTTAATTTTTGATGTTATATGTTGTAATGTGTATACAGTGGGTGATTGGTTAATGAACATAATCTGTTCAAAGACTGTTTGCTACCTGAATTGTTCATTAACCAACCATCGATTTATCATAGATTTTTATGGGAATCTGATTAATTTGTTCTGGGGACCCAAAAATATATAATTTTTTACTACTATTTATTTATATGCAATCACAATAATGTATACATACATAATCTTGCATTTTCAATTATCCTGTTTATTTTCTGTTTGTGGAACATTAAAGAATCTGTCTAGTGTCGATTGTTTTTTCCATTTCTTTTTGGAAGTGATTTCTTTTTGGAATAACGTTGTTGTGGAGATTTCCAAGTCTATTGACCTCAACCTGGTAGGGTGCCTTTTTAAGACCAAAAAGTTGTAAAAAAAATCTCTCTTACCTCTTTTAATAAATCTTTGATTTGTTTTAAGTTGTCTCTGAGTTCATCTTAATTGGGAAAAACCACTGTTTTCCCATCCTTACCTATAAATCTATGAACATGCAAGGCCTAAGCTTGTAATTCTGTCAGTCTGCAGATCCCATAGTTTGTTTTGTGAGGTGTTCATTGTCTGAATATAAAAATCTTTCACAAAAGTGTTTGTTATCTAATTTGTATGTAATCCAAATTGTTCATTAACCGATCACCCACTATATTATATTGTTATTTGATAATTATGATTAATATATGTGTTATGTTTTCTTAATTGTTGCTAAGATAATGTTATAATTATAACAACTTATAGTTGATAACTTTGTGTTATGCTTTGCTACTATGATAATGTTTGAATTTGTAATAGAATGTTAGAGATTTTTTTGTCAGTTTGTAAGTTATACTGAGGAGGGCAATTATACTTTATAATTATGATTATGATGATGTATATAAGATTAACAAACTTTATCTAGCTTCGAAGCTTAGTTGTTTGAAAGAATAATGTTACTTACTTGTTCTTTAATAATCTAGGGTTGTTCGGAAAGTAATCTCATTTTTTTCATAAAAATGAATGACAATTTTTTTAGTATATAGATATTTTATTCAATTATATATTGACCATTTTCGTCCAATACATTTTTCCATCTTTCTGGTAGTAGCATGATTCCATGCTTGTAGAACTTTTGATCTTTGCTTTCAAAAAACTGAACCAAGTGATTTTTGACATCCTCATTTGAACTAAATATTTTGCCATTTAAAGAATTTTGTAAAGACTGGAACAGATAATAATTGGAGGATGCCAGATTTGGTAAATATGAGGGTGTGGTAACACATTCCATCCAAGCTGCAACAGCTTCTGGCAAGTTATCAAACTTGTATGAGATCGGGCATTATCATGGTGAAACACTACACCTTTTCTGTTAATCAGTATTGATCTCTTCTGTTTGATAGAATCACTCAATTTGTCCAATTGGTTGCAGTAAACTTGTGAATTAATTATGGAATTGTCTGGTAGAAGTTCGAAAAAAAATAATTCCCTTGAAATCTCACCAAACAGAGAGCATCACTTTTTTGAAGAATATCTGCTTTTAAAGTGCTTTGAACTGGCTCATTTCTTCTGCTCCATGATCTTTTGCATTTGATATTGTTGTAAACAAACCATTTTACATCACCTGTTATGATTCACTTCAGAAATGAATCATTTTCTTGATGTCTGAGCAGCAAATCACAAATGTCAAAGCGATGGAGCAAATCACTTTCTTTGAGAATGTGTGGAATCCAAATATCGAGCTTTGAAATGAAACCAAGTTGTTCCATATGGTCATGAATGGTTAAATTTGACAAATTTAATTTCATGTTGTTGTGTAGCAATTTCTTGTGTTGTTATTCAGCAGTTTGCTTTATTTTGTCAACTGGTTTTCAGACAAAATTCTGGAGTTGAAGTTGGCCTTCCAGAATGTGGTGCATCTTTAATATCGAAATTGTCAGAATAAAATTTTGCAAACCAGTTTTGGAACTGGCGTTCTGTTAACATAACTTCACATAACTTTTTTCTTGCTTGCAAAAAAAATTGCACAGAATCAAAAAGTTCTTCTTATAAATAAATCTTGAAATATCATCTATCAAAATGTATAATGACAATCTGACTTAGAATGAAATTGGTGGGTTAAAAATATAACTAATACCACTCATGGAAAAAAAAACAAAATTACTTTCTGAACAACCATATAGATTTTAAATCTACAAATGTTGCAATGTACATTCAATAAATATTGTCTTGAGATCACTCTCACTATTATACTGCATTAATTAATACTCTTTAAACCAAATATTTATTAGAATATTTGTAATCTTTCTATTACTGTAAACATTAAGGTTGTTATGGTTATGATTTGAATGAAAATGTTCTATTTTCTGTTAGTTCTTGTAAGCCTGAAGAGGATGTTAAACATATTGAAAACATTTGCAAGTACCTAATAAATTTGAGCCTTGATATTGTACTGCAGGAAGTGCTGTGTTTGGTTTAGATTGTCTTGAGATAATCCCATAGACAAAAACCAGAAAGATTCAACTCTGTGATCTTCAGATTCAACTGAAATCAAAATTATGTCTTCTTACATTTCTGTCAGTGAAATGAGTCTTCAGCAATTGCACTATGGATTTAGTTGTGTTTAAAGAAGCACCATCATTCAAAAATTATAGTTTTGAGACATTGATGTTGTGGAATGACAAAGTTAGCCAAAAGTGAATGATAGTAGTATCTGTTAAATAACAGTGACATTTACAAAAAAAGTGATAGATTTGTTCTCATATTTTCTTCAGAAAAACAGGGCCAGTTATAAATTTAGCCATACTTCACTTCATATAATTATTTTTGGTGAATGTAAACTGCCTTTTTTGAATACTGTGGGAATTCTCTGTTAGTTATACTCTATAATTCTAAGTATTCACATAGTCATGCAGATGAAAATGAGTTTCATCTGTTCATAATGCATTCTATGGCCATCTATTATTTATTTCCATATGTGCAAGAACTTGAAAGACAAATGTTTCTCTTGCAGCTGAATCATCAGGAAATTATTGCAAAGGATGAGGTTTATACAGATAATATAAAAACATTTTGCAATACTTTAATAACTGTGAAATGTGACCTGTAACCCATGCACTGCTGGATCACATGTCATCATGACCAAGGAAGACATAAACAATGAAAGCTCATGATGTCTTCCTCAGTCAGAAGCACAAATGCTTTTCATGTCACGTTTTGGAAGAAGTTTCCTTCCTCAATTTACATCTGACATCTAGATATCCAATTGCTTCAAATTTATCTGTCATTTTTCACAATTTATTTAATATTATGGCTCCTCAAGTTAGGAACATAATTTGTACAAATTTTGTTCATAACTCAGATACTGCTGGCTATTTAGTCCTGAAAACTACTTAAATAACTTTATATACTGTTTTATAATATAATTTACAATTGGGCCAATAATAAAAGTCTTTATTCAGTTCTTTAAGCAGGAATTAAATCTTCTCTTATTTACAAATAAAACTTTTATTTACTATAGTGCTTTCGGCTCACTCAAGCAACCTCAGTAGTTGCACTTCTACACTTAATAAAACTTAGTGTTCTATTTCTATTTATTCTAGAACTCCCTGAAATGTTCTAAGTTTTAAATTTAAATTTTGTAATTTTTACAAAACACTATACAAACATAGTTTCAATTCTGACCCTTTCTACTTTCAAATTATTACTTGTTTTTTTTAAATCTATCATTATGTTATTCTTTATTCTTTGCTTCTTTGCATTTAGATTTTGTGGTTTTGTCCTACATGGTCTCTATCTTTTTTGCGTTCTCTCATTCTTTTTCCATGTATATTGCCATGCCAGGCTTATTTGCTGTTGGTTGTAGTTAATTACTTTTATGCCTGATTCCCTTTTGTCGAATATTTCAACCGCCTCAGCTGTTCTTACTCTTTCCAGTTCTGATATATTTTTTATAACCTTAGTTTCACTCCATTTGGCCATCGCCTGGTATGATATCAGCCTCTGTGCAAGCGCTGTTGTTTTCTTCTCCTTCTCCCTGTCGTCTTTATGTTCTTGTATTCTTTTGTTAATTGTTCTAATCGTCAAGCCTATGTATACCTCTTCTTGGCAAGTATCATTATTGTCTATATTTATCCTGTACACACCTGGCTTATCCATAGGATAAGCCATTTGGTCTTCTTTAACTTTCTTTAATTTCATTCCGAAACTTTGATCTGAGAATAGGTGTTCTATATCTATATTGTTATGTTTCTTCTCTCTAATTATAATGACATCGTCCACATATCTTCTGATTAATTTCACTTCTTTTGTGACTAATTGGGCCACTTCTACCTCCTTCTTTCTAACTACTAATTCTGTTAGTGCAGCTGCCAGTGGACTTCCAATTGGAACTCCTGTGGTTTGCATATATAATTTACTGTTAAATTGGAAATATACTTGATGTATCAACATATGGCACAAATCCCTAAGTAATATTGAAATGGAGCAGTGTAATGAAATACTACAAAGCTAATTGGACCAATTAGAAGTTTTTTATTTCACAGATTCAAATAAAAAATTTCAATTATAAAGTGAGGATTTTTTGTTTAATTTCTGCCATCTTGAAATACTGCTGTATTCTATTAACTAACTGTGTGATTTTACATAATATTTGTTGCTAGAATATTCTGCTATCATATTGTTTAAAATTATTGAAGAATTTTTGAAATTTAAAATGAAATTTCATATTCATAAATACAAATATTTACAACTACACTATATTGGTTTTTATACCTTCAGTATATCAGAAAAAACAGCACTTTTGCAGTGTGGGGAAAAAGTGCTGTTTTTTCTGATATACTGAAGGTAACCTATATTGGTCTTTTAATTTTTCAGTTTCTGTAATGTTTTCAGTGCTGAGGATATGTAGCAATTGTTCTATAAGAGCAGTTTCACAAGCAATGCCCAATCTTTCATAGATACAAATATTATTCAATTCAATTTTTAATGCCTATGTGGATAGAAACTGACAGGAGGAAATTTAAATTGCATCCATTTTGCATAATTATGATAACTGACATTTCAACAGTCTCTCTAATTTGAATATCATAGTTTTTTAAACCATAAATTGAATGAAATTATTTTTCTGAAAAATTGTGATTATTTTAGATCATAATTTCTAATTCAGATGAAACCCTATGTAATACTAATGCCACATATTTTCCTGATGGTGATTTTTTGAATTATTTTTTTAGTCAATGTATTTTCATCTTCTGAAATGTGTATATTCCAAATTTTATTGTTCTCAGGCTAAATATTTAAACTATATAGATTTTTTCATAATAAGTGAACTTTAATTGTATCTATCTTATAAAGGATGGCAACAATTTCAATGCCACTACAGACTAGCTAGCAGCCATTATGGACTTTCCTGAGTAATTGAAAGTCAATAAAACTGAGTTTGGATTCTCTTGGAAGAATTTGAAGACGTAAAAATTAGAATCGTTCTCATATCCTTTAGATGGAAATCTAGCCATCTAAAGGATCTGTGATATATTTATTTATCATATTTCTTCAATGTGGCCATAGTCAACAATACTAGTGGCATATAGGATTATTGTCACTATGACTATTTTATCTCTGTCATTGGTCTATTATCTAATTATTATTTTAATTTGAAAAATTTCTGACAAGATAATTCTTAGAAAAAGTTGTTAAAAATAGATGAGGGACAAATATTATAAGGAATTTGACTCCATACAACAACTTAACTATGATGATGAAATCTTATTAGAATTGAATAAATTATTTTTTATTATTTAACTTTGTCTGTTTTTGAATTTATTCAAGCTATTGCTTGAATAAATTCAAAATAATTATAAATGCTGCACTAAAGTTTTCTTATTATTTAGTTCTAACACTTATTCATTAGTTTTGATTATTTGTTTTGTCATGTAGTGTTAGATTTGTTAGACTAATTATTTAAGGATTTTATTTCCAGAAGTTTAGAAGATCTGGCCAGGTAGGACTCTGAAATTTGAAGATTTGTTTACTGTTAGGTTTAGTTATTGATAGATTTGAATATTGCAATTTTTCAAATGTAAATAGTGTAGCTAGATCATAAATGCCCATGTTATGTTTAAATGTTGGCATTTTGCAAAAAGAATTATGTAATTATTAAAAAAAATCTTTAAAAATATTGAAATTATCACTCGTTATTTTAATATTTATTATGAAAATAAGCAGTTATTACAAAATGATATAATACATATCATTTTTCAACTTTCATCTATTTTCATACCACAATAAACAAAGTGTGATGCAAAAATAATTTTTGATTCTTGTAATTATAATAATAATCTATAAACAATATGTTTATAAGAAAAACTGCAATCAATTTATTGAAAGGATTAATGGCTGAGATTATTGATCAAAATAAATCAAAAAACATTACTCTGACAGTTTTCATCAGCAATTAAATCTGATAGACTGTATCCTAATAAAACATGAACTATTAAATAAAGCAGTTGAATGAAAATCAAACAGTAAGCCTGAACACTACTTGTATTAACAAAATTTAAAAATAACACAAAGTTTTTATACCCGTTTTTGGCTTTCACACACTTGACAGCAGTGGCTATAACTTGTAATATAATCATAGGCAACACATTGTACAATGCTCTATATTTTTATAAAATTGATTGATGTATTAACTTATAGCCTGATGATGATGCAGAAAGCATTGAAAACATTTGCATTAAAATAAAGATTTAATGAATTATTAGCTGCTGATTAGTGCTGTTTATTGATTATACATTTGTTAAAGTACATTAAAGCAGTAAGTTGATTTTATGAAAGGGAGTTACATTCCAAAACCAATTAAACAAATAACTTTTTTTAATTTCATATAAGAAACTTAATTTTTTATTAAGAATGTTAATAATGCAAAACATAAAGAAATAAAAAATATATGTATAAATAAAACAAAAAGAAAAAAGTATACAGCCTTAGTAACATTCATTTAATAATTATATCTTCCTTACTGCTATTCAGTTAAAAGGAAAACATTTTTTCTTTTTAACTATATCAACTTTACTTTCTAAACTTTTTCTGCATTTAAAGTTTGTGTATCTTCAGCTCTTTTTATAAAATCTATAATCTAACTTACTACAACCCACTATAAAACAATTCTTCCTTAACACATATCCAAAAAAATTTATGAATAAAAATTTTTTTTTCTATTTTATATTCTTTTATTAAAGAATAAAAACATACTTTTTATCCAAAAATTGAATGTTTGGAGCACAAAATACTCATGATCAACAAATAACTCAATTTCAAATCAAAATCAGAAATAGATTGCCTATTATCTCTCTCACAATAAACTATGAAATTGAATTTATGACTAATTTTAGTAAAATATTTTTCAATTATTGCATTTTTTGTGTGTGTATTGTGTGTCCATAATGTGGATTTACAAAAATTAATGAAAATGTGTTGTGTTGTAGGAGGATAAGGCCCACTCTACACTATCAAGCCACTCGTGGTTCAATCTTGCTCCATTCTTAGTCTGGTCATTTTACGTGTTCATATATTTACTGATGTCTGAAATCATTCTTTAGGTCATATGTAATCGCTTGTATACTGTAGAAAATGGCGTGAAATTGTTCATATGAAGAATTAGCAATTATGGCTATCTTTCTTGATGAGGAGAAAAATGTTAAGAAATGAAAAAAGGCAAAAAGAAGGATATGAATACATCCAAGTTTAATGCAAAGAAAACTTGAAGAAGAATATTATACCCTGTATTCTCATTTAATAGATGATGATGATAAATTTGTAAAGTATTTTTGAATATGTTCAAATCGCTATATTAATTTCTATCACTTGGTATCTATTTAAGTAGTTAAGTAATTATTAAGTAGATAGACTTTAGGGTAAATAGTACTGATTAATTTTATAAAATAGCTTTTATATACTAACTTAATATATAACTTAATATAATTTAATATATCTTTTTCAAAATTCCATGTAGGTTTTCCTTTGTTCATAATATGTATGTAACTTTTTTAAACTTTTAAAAAAATAAAAGCACTGGAATGAATGTTGATTGAACAGAAAAGACAATTTACATTACTGGAACAGGTTCAGACAAGTTTGGTCATATCCCAGTTATATATTCTTTCTGATCAACCTCGACTTGAGCATGATCAGACCGAGACTTGACTGTATCCATAGTGTAAACAGGTTCATTACAAACAATGCAGAAATGTTTGACTAAACTGAGAGTGGAATGAGATTGAACCATGAGCAGTTCAATAGTACAGATCAGATCTAAATGTAATTTTCTAAATGTATTAAGTAAAAACCATGTTGTAGAAGTATCATATTCTATCAGGGTTTCCAGAATTTTCTGATTGTGTTAGAGCAAAACTGTGTCATAGGGAACCGTGTTAAACAAGGGTTACCTGTATTTTAATTTTCTATACACAGTATTACAAAGTATCCCTTATGGATAGAGGGCAGAATTCATCTATTATCTTAAAAGTTTATCGTAAGAAGTGTCTAAAAGATCCTTTTTTTCTGTTAGTGATCTATTACACTTCTAACAGGATTAATTTCTTCTTTCTTGATACTTTCCTAAACTCTTCTCATTTCATCTTTTGAAGAAGGATAAAATCTATAAGTTGTTTTCTTTTCTTTTGTAATAAAGGATATTATAAAATGCAATTTTAAACATAATGATATTTGTAAATCTGCTTTTATTTGTTATTAAATAAATAACAATACAAATAAAATATTCTCTCTAATATGCAGAATGCAATTTATATGTGGCATAAAATTTCTAATGCTTATATAATGTATAAAGCTAATTTTTATTGATAAATGAATGATAATGCAATACTGTTTAAAAAAAAAAGAATAATGAAGAATCATAAGGTTAGGATACTAATCAGAATTTCAAATGATTGGTTTTGACTGGCTGCATTTCTGACCTGACTACTGTAGCAAAACTTTCTTTGCATGTTTTGATTTTGGGTTTTACTTTTCTATCTTTTAATTTGTTATTTGAATAATGCTTCTATGGAGATAGTAAAGAATTTTATTCTAAAATTTCTCTGCATTCACTGTCAGCTATACACTTTAATAAACATCTAGATAGGAAAATTTAAATTTGATATTCTAATAGAAATATTCTAAAGATTGCATAATGTAATTTATAATCAAATATACTATAATCCGAATAATCCAAACAGCACAAACTCTCCCCTAGCAGACAAATTTTTTGAAGTAACTATCAATTAATGATTAATATTTTAAATTTATACTATAGTGCCACCATCTGTTGGATTAATAATTAATTATTTTAAATTTGGGCTAATTTCCAGAAATTTTTAATTTCTGGAAATTAGTCAAAATTATAGCTTACTTATTAAATAATAGATGGCGCCACTTTAGCCCAAATTTAAAATAATTAATTATTAATCCAACAGATGGTGGCATTGTAGTATAAATTTAAAATAATAATTATTAATAGACTGTTGTTGCAAAAATTAGCCACTAGGGGGAGTTTGTGCTGATTTTCCCTAGAAATTTAATGACTAATGATTAGAACAAAAATACGAACTGTACAGCCATCCTGTTACACTCACAAAAATGCACACAAAAAACAAAGCTCTTAACAGGATAAAAACTTTATCCTGTTAAGAGCTTTGTTTTTTGTGTGCATTTTTAGAACAAAAATTTAAAACAATATAAATATTCTTAAATTGTAGATATCTATACTTCTAACTTTCCATATCTATATTCCTTCTTGAAAATAAACATCAAAGCAATACAAGCAGGATCATGGAAAATAAATTTATTAAATAATAATATTTTTGGTCACTTTCAGACTCTCCTCAGTTACAACAAAGAAAATTAGATACAGAATTGCAATAAGAATGGTACAACTATTTTAAAGAATAAATCCAAACAGATGTGTGTATTGATTACAGTTGTTGTAATTTGAATATATTAAAAAATTTGAGCTGATCAGCTGATATAAAAAGCTTGAGAAAACTTGATTTATCCAAGTTTGATGATCATTGTTTATTAACTGATTGTGTAATTGATTAATGATTAATAGACTTTTAAGTCCATTAATCACTAATCAATCTAACTATGGCCATAATGATTAATTTGTTTATTTTATGATACATAGATCGCCTGGGCAAATTACAACAAACTTAATTTTCATAAAAAAATAAAAACAATATATAATAATCATTTATAAAAAAGCAATAAAGACCAGCAAATAATAGCTAATAATATTCAAGAACTTTAAAAAAATTATTTGATAAAATAAAACAAAGTAACAAAATATAACTTAAAAAGTTAATTTGTAAAAATAATGTAAAACTATAACTCAAGTAAAATTAAATTATGTTAAAAAACATAATATTATAAAGAATGCAAAAACATATACAAAAAGCACAGTCATAACAAAATCTGTTTGCATAAAACACTGATAAAAAAAAAAGCCATAATAATTAAAATTCCAATAAATTTTTCAGTGATTAAAACAGAATGATTAAAATGTACTAAATGTTTGGAAGTAAAATACATACTCTTTGCTTGTGCTTCATAGTAAGTTCACAGTTGTAAAGATCATGAATTGATTGGTTATCACATTTTAAGAGATGTAAAATAAAGACATTATGCTATATCCTCTATAGCCCTATATATCTCTGAACAGTACATAGGAGAATGCCTTTATTTGCCATTATTTTTTTGGATTATTTTCTTTCTTGTTTTTACAGTAGTTTAATTTCAAATGCTGGAAAACTGATTTGATATTGTGAAATTATGGAGTTTTTATTGCAGATCTGTCAAAATTTTAATTCTTTAATTTAATAAAAACAAACATGAAATTATGCTATCCTTTAACCACATAATATTATTCACTGCTCTTTACAGTGTATGACATAAAGACTACTCTCTAACTAGCTCTATTGAACAGACCAATAAACACTACTTTGCAAAAGAAAATAATGATTTATTACATAGAGGAGTGCTTTCAGTTTTTTCACCATCCTCAGC
>WUQG02002725.1:0-12267 GCA_011317285.2 Androctonus mauritanicus | reverse complement strand
CTCCAGAAAAAGAAAGAAGAAAAAGTTGGGGAGAAGTTGTAGCTGCTTTAAATGCTGGATGTGAAAATATTTTAATGCAGTAAAAAATAATTTATATTAATGATAGTGTTATAGTTGGATATATTAGTAATATTTATCAATATCCAATATAATAGTAATACCAATTAGAAGTATTGATTCTATATAGTGTGTTCAATCATAAAAAAACAAGAAACTTTCAATGGAAAATATTTTATAACAATGTTTCGACCATTAAGTTGCCACGGTCATGTAAAATTTTATTATTATTTTTATTTCATTAAATATGTCCGACTGGACGGTCGAAAACATGATTATTGTAATAATAAATTACTTAATCTGTGAAAATACTTGGTTTTTTATAGAAGCAAGTTGATTTTTTTAAAACTTAACTTTGCTTTAATACAGCAAAGAATTCGACAGAAATTGTTGAATTCGAGAATTTTTTTAACCATGTTGATTTCTGTTTTAATAGGTGGTCTACTGTTTCGAAAATTATAATGTTACATGATAGAAAATATAACGTAAAATATATTCCAAGCTAATCAGTACATATCACAAGAATGCGAATTCAAATTTTATGAAAAAGTTATGATTATTTGTTATACGGAATTTTATGTTGTATTTTTTATATATCTTTGTTAATAATTTTAACTATTCGAATATGTTAATAATTAATAGATATAATAAATTTTCATTGGCTATGCAAATGAATTACGCTCTCTGAAATTAAGTTTTCTTCTGAATGTTAATATGGAAAAATTAAAGAAAGTTTCTCGAAACTAAAGGATGTACTTACAAAAATTTCCTGTAAGTAATTAATTAGATTAAATTCTAAATTATATAATGTCAAATAAAGATTTTAGTTATAACTTAAATTTATTTTGTATTTATAACTGCGTATACATTATGATTCTTCAACATATCCAGATGTTTGACCAAGGTTTTACCGAAAGGATATCTCCTGAATAGTATTCGTCCAAGTGGATATATATCATTTTGATTTTATTATTTATTCATTGTAATATTATTGTTTAATAAAACAAAAGACATAATTCCCCAATATCCGATATCGATTATACGTTACAGAAATTGTATGGCTTTCTCTGGTAATATAAAAAATATGATAAGTTTTAAATGCCCTTACCAAGTTTGATATTATCCAGTAGGCGCATTTGGCATCATCACTAAGCCTACCTCCCATAGGATAACATGGTTAAACGTTCCAGACAGGGCCCTCCTCCTAATTTTATCATTTGTAACTGTGGCTCCTCAAATTTATCATACATTTAGATTTACTGATCAAAATCAGACAGACTTGTTTAAATTTTATCGTGTATCGAAAATCTCTCTGAAATATATTATGTTTTGTATCGCGCTATGTATTTTTTTTTCTATCACATATGATCATCTTAAATTTTTAGTAGTACAATGAATCACTAAAATCTGAAATTCCTCGGAATTAATTGCATTCTGACAAACTTATTATTCACTATTCTATATGATTTAGATTGTGAATTTGTATCAACTGTTTCCAGTCAAATTATCGCTTAGCTTAATAATTTTGAACTAAACTGCACTTTTAACGATTATTTTTGGAATCAAGACTACGGTGCCATCATCTGCTGAGTAAACTTTTAAATTTTAACTGATCTGGTGCTATCTAGCATTTAATAATTAGAGTAGATTTTTTAATTTTCCGAAATACAATTTTCTTACCACACCCGATTCCAATCGCGATTTTCGGGATTGCGTTCCAACTCTTATCACTTAGATTACTTCAGCATTCGAAGCCGTTCGGGAAGTTGCGGGAAGCTTATGGTGCGTTTTTAATTTCAACACTTTCCATTAGTGATGAAAACCATGCCCTTTAAACTGTTTGTAAATTCACCAGGACGTCACTGATATATTCTACACTAATTCACCACATTAGCCATTATATTTGTTTAGTTGACGTTGCTAGAAACCGATCTTGACGTCATTTCTAAGACGGTCATGCAAAAAATAAATCTAAAGATTGGAGAATTAGTTTATGGTGCGTCTATTGATAATTCCACAGTATATTTTTATGCATTTATAAAAATAATTTCCCACCTCGGAATTAAAAAATTCACTAGCAGCAAAAGACAAAACGACATCCGAACAGTCAGCCTTCTTGATGCTTCAGGGTTAATTTAATAACAGACTGCTTTAGCATCCACTGATTAGTTTTTATGACCTCATTTTAGATGTACTTCAGTGGTGGAGAGTGCAGAATATAAAAACGCATCCTTAATTTGGAAAGTTTTCGGAAAAGACCGATCCTAACGTTGCAAGGCAGTTATTTATGTAGTCACGAGGT
The DNA here is from genome assembly GCA_011317285.2 of Androctonus mauritanicus. NCBI lineage: Eukaryota > Metazoa > Arthropoda > Arachnida > Scorpiones > Buthidae > Androctonus > Androctonus mauritanicus. Next base: position 9,908 of record WUQG02002725.1, on the reverse strand, counting down.
TTCATGGCAAACTGGGTAGATAGATTTTGTTCAAATATGGATGGGTTGAAGTTAGGCATTACACTCTAATTCAATTACAGCATAATATCTAATTAGAGGAATAAGCATTATTCCAAATTAATCCCCAGCCGAATAATTATGGGAAATTAATTTAAAAATTCTAGTCTTATTATTAAATATTAGATGGCGTTACATTAGTTTAAATTTTAAATTTAGTTAATTATTAATTCAACAGATGGCGGCACCATAAATTTGATTAATAAACTAATCATTACATATTTATTATGCTAGCGGTTAATTTGGCTCGAAATATTTGGTTTAATATTTATTCCATTAGTTAGCTTCAATTAGACAATCCACTTTGTTCTCTATAGACATCTTACCATCATCAGAATTGATACATCAAAATAATCAAGAAGAAATGAATGCTGATTACATATTTCGACATAAAATAACTTCTTCCTTTAATCAGAAATAATAACAAACGTAGAAAAGTTATTTACAGGTCAAACCAGTATTATCAAAAAGGATTATTTTTTATTAAGCAATAAGAAGAAGTATCCGATAGAGGAGTTCTATATACACTGTGAACATCCTGCGAAACACTATTGAGGCACGAAATAGCAATATTATATAGATTTAAAGCCAATTCGGTACTCGGTGATAGTACTCGAACCACGGTTGCAAGAATTCTTTCACCATCACAGTTCGGTACGGATCAATATTCAAGAACAAAGTTTTCCCGAGTTGTTTCAGCGCTTTTTGAGCGCCATTGATATACAGTGACGCCCTTTGTCATTTTCTTCTTATTATTATTGCATGAAGAGCACAATCGGCCGTATACGTGGTAGCGTCTTTTTATGTGATATCTCACAACCAGTATGCGATATTAAAAAAACTTTCAAAGCAAAAGTTCATAGTTCTATGCAATTATGACTAAATCGGCATTCATTTTCATTGGAGATTTCAAATTTGACTCCATGTACCCCTACACCGGTGGGCCCACAAAATTTTTATCGCAATCATTCGATTCTCCGGATATATTTTGGTTATCAAAATATTTTCCCCTACATCCTATCTCATGGCGTTTCGATAAACAAGATTGATACAATTGGTAAGATACAGCCTGTTTACCTAATTTATTCTTGTTAAATACCTAATAAAAATAGCAGTGAATTTTTGATTTTGATTTAGAACATACAGCTCCTATTACTTCTGTTTTCTCGAACATAGTACAAATATATCTTATATGTTGTTCATCATATATATATATTATGCCAGCAGATCCAGACATACTTCTAGCATAATTATATTAATGAAAGTGATATAGAATCTGAAGTTTTATCTAGCTTAGGAAACAATTCTAAATTTGCCAAATTATCGATTTTGATAGCATTTGGAATTGAATAATATACATCTAATTTAAATTAGTTTTCAAATTTTCTGTTTCGTAAGTTTATTTTCCTAGGAGTTATGGCTGCAGCTCAAACCTTACGAAAAGTCTATTATTGTTTTAACTTTCTACAACATGAAATGAAGAAAATCGCTGCTAATTCTAGACAAGAAGTAGAGAATCATGAGAAAGTGATATTCAACTGATTCGAATACAAAATTTACTACTGACATAAATGCTCATCTTGTGAGAATTGGTAAATCTGTAATAAATTATAATATGTTTCAGATTCATCGGGTAATGTTGTCCAGAAATATTCCGTAAAGCGAAACCCGCTTGAATTCGACAATGCTTAATTTCGGTTGTAAAGTATGTTCACAAATAAAATTTATGGGCCTACTTTAACTAAAAGAAGAAATTTTAAGGCCCTAAGTGATTTTTTGCAAAAATGTAAATTGATTGAGATTAGTTGTGTTCAGCCATCGTATCTCACATGGAATATCTTTTATTTGGCGGCCCTCATTTTTTTAGACTCCACCACAGACTTGGATATACATATGGTGAGGTCAACCAAAATTTGAAGAATTGGTATCATGACATCATATCTGAACCCTTCCTCGGAACGTTGAAGTAAAGGAACGCAATTTGAACCTGGAATATCTATGGCGTTAAACAGGTACATACTTATAAATTATACATTAATAAATTAATGAAACATATTGAGAGAAAAAATAAATTTAACTATTCTAATTTCGGAATTAATATCTCTATGTCATTTATAAATTTTTCTAAATCACATTTTTTAAATCTTAAATGATTAAATTTAGTTTCAATATATGAAATATTTTCTTTCTATCAAATAAATTTATAGCATTTGGATTATATTGAATTTCATGAGTGATTGCTGAATTAGGATATCTCTTTTTTCAATCTGTTATAGTTCTAATATATAATCCTCTTTGGCATCTAATAACATAATAAGCATGATCATAATCTTCTTTATAATTTTTAATTATTGTAAACATATTTAATTTTCTGGGTTGTGATGTTTTAGGAGCTATATCTTGTTTATATTTTATATCTTTAATTCTTAATTGTTCTAGATTTGTTTGAATTTCAATTAATTTTTTTCAGAATCTTTTTACTTTTTGTTTTGATATTTCTTCTTGAGTTCATCCGTGAAATAGTTTTCTACTATATTGATACTTTCCAATTAAAGTCAGGGGAAAAGAACATGCTGTCTGTATCTGTAATTAATTTTTGATGAACATATGTAACTCTGATTATTTCATTTTTTTTCCTGTAATTGTATAAAAAAACATTGAAATTTTCATCGGCTGGAATTCCTACCCATGAAATTTTATGGTTTATATATATTTAATTAATTTTTGAGAACGTTTATTTTCCAAACCTTTTAAATCTATTACCACCAAGTCATGTATCGTACTTAAAAAAATAATTTTAAAAAAATTTGATTGACGTTTGGAAAGAAATGTGAATATTGAAACATTTGGACTTTCTGGAAGCAATGTAAGAGGATATTCATCGAAGATCAAGAGGAACATTGTGTGGTCGTTTTACAAGAGATACATCGCAGCCAAAAAATTTCGTGGAGATAAGTTATTCATTTTATCCAAATTTACAAGTTTAAATATAAACTTCTTATCACTAATTTTTATTAATTTTTACATAAAAATTATTTTTATCAATGAAAAAATATAAAATAAAATTATTCAATTTACGTGGTGACCAAAATAGGACCCACATTATTGATAATATAATTTAATGATAAAGAAGTTTATAATATCTTTGATTATGTTAAATATATATGGTTTAAAGGAAAAGATACTGCTAAATTATTAGAATTTTCTGATAGAAAACATGCTATAATTAAAAATATTCCAGTTAAAAATTGTAAAAAATACGAAGATTTTAAGGGGGTCGTTGCCAGCCACCCCCTTAATAATACGCAACCTCATAGAAAATTTATTAATGAACTAGGTTTATAACGTTTAATTATGAGGTCTAATATTCCTAAAGCAATGTCCCTCAAATAGATAAAGTAAGTTATAATAATCTACTCCACCAAAATGGGGGTAAAAATATTAAAAAGTGGGCTATATTTTTTAATAAATGTTGTATGATTTATGTTAAAATTTAAGGGGGTATTCATCAGCCTCCCCCTGAAAATCTTCACATTTTCTCTGATTTTTAAGTGGTATATACTTTTAGTAGCATTCGTATAGTTTTTGGACAATATTTTCTAATAGCTTCAAATTAGGGCTATTAGAAAAGCAATGTCCAAAAACTATATTTATTAATAAAATATGTATAAGGATGTACTTTGAAATTTTAAAAATCGTTAAGAATAAAAAATTATCCGTTTTAATAAAGGTCTACTTATTAAAAATGTTAATAACAACAACAAATCAGAACTTCAGTCCTGGAGAGTATATGGATAACCAATCATTGTTCTCATTCTGGTAAACTAAGATACCACAAAATTGTAAATATTTTCTTCGGAATCCCTCCAATCTCTTAAAATATTTAAATGAAAAAGTAGACCAAAAAATAAGAGAGAGAAGATAAAAAAATTGTTACTAACATCCAAAAATTACCCAGGAAAAGATATTTGAAATATTTTGGAATATTCTAATTAATGAAAATATCAAATAAAATTATTCAATTTACGTAATGTCCATGAGCTAGGTTTACATCGTTCTTTTTGGTCACCCTTCTATTAAAACAATTTTCGTTATTTGCAAGTAGCCCCAATTTGGGGCTATCTGAAAACCAGCTAAAAACTATATTTATTAATCAATCTGGATTATAGTCACAAAAATGTTTAAATATTAATCAATTCATACATTTATATCTTATTACAAGGGGTTTCCCAAAATAGGGACCCTCCGAAATGAACAACAACACACAATATTTATTAATGAGTCTTCATAATATAAACTTATTTTTCGATCGAAACTTCCTCTCCCTTTAAAAATTTGTACAAAAAATTATCTATCGACACATTCTAATGCAGAGGAAATAAATATCACTCGTCACTAGGTTGGTTGTAAACCTCTTATCAATAGTGACATACTTTCTTATCAGTATAGCTGAAATCGCATGTTAAAAATCCTATACGAAAAAAACACCTTAAAAATGATACCATCATATTACTCTTTTATGAACGCAAAAAACTGTTGGAAAAAATACTTTGAAAAGACCTTGAATATGTCTGTGAAAACTTTTGAAGGTTTATCTAGAATTAATGATTTATTTTTGACATATATTGATGTTTTAAAAGGTTTATTTTCTAAACTCGAAAATGAGGAAATAAAAGAAAATGTTACTGGATATATAAATGAAGCAGCTTATACATACATTCGAAAAATACTCCTGAGAATTTGAAAAGCCTTTATGAAAATAAAATATCATAAAGGGGAGAATTCAATAGCCTCAGCACTAGAGCTAAAGTTGAACATTTAAAAAATATAGAACATGGAAAATATAATAAGTCTGAGAAAAATAAATACAAAATTTGAAGGTCATACATTAAATACAAAATTACTAGTTGGAAATGAAGAAAGAGAATTTTATCTTAAATATACTGAAAAAGAATTGTCAGATAAATCATTGAGGAAAATAAATAAGGATAAATATATTTTAAATTATAAAGGTTATGTAAATGATAAATATCATGATTACACAATGGAAGCTGCTTAGATCTTTTTTATGCTTCTATCTTATATTAGTTTACAGATAGCATAATTTTAATGTTACCTTTTATGAAAACAAAAATATTTTATCTTTTATACATTAAAAAAACTTAATTAAAATTATAAACATTTTTATTTTATATTTATCAAAAACCTTATTTTATAAAAAATATAAGCATTTTTAATTTCACGCAATTTTTATCGAAAAGTAGCCTTAAATAAAGTTTAATTTAACTAAAAATGAGAAATTTTATCTTTTTTAAAAATAGTTTGATTTTTGTCATTTTTATGCTGATTTTCACACTTAAAATTTACAAAATTGACCTTATTTTACAATTTTAAGTTTAAAGAACGTGTGCCCTATAACCCTCCTATATGCTACTTACCATTCAAATGTTTATTTCCAGTTGAGATAATTTTAAAATACATTATCAGAACTACATCTTCCCAAAAAAATGTACATTATTTTATTAAGAGAGAGCTTTTTATATTATTTTAACTTAGATCCTCTTTTCTAAAATCATTCTGAAGAGGAATTTTATACCGATAGGAATTTTTTTTTAATTGGTGAAGAATATTACTTTAAAAATTATTTTTGATGAAAATGGTATTCAGGAGTTTTACGTTTTATAGACTTCTAAGAACTGTCAAAATAAAATGCAAATTATAACCCGAATTTTGAAAAATTTCAACTGCTATAAGTTAAACAACTTTCCTTCATTTTATTAGTTAATGGCAGAAACGGCTACAGTTGTTTTTTGACACCTTAGATCCGAGAAGTTTCCAGTTTGTGCTCACTGAGTGGAAAGAGGTTAAAAATAAAAAACCATAAAGTAAAATTTCTTATTTTTTTTCAACATCATCACTTTTTCTAATAATTTAATTACGAATGGTAGAAACTAAGGTATAGAAAGTAATTTAATTTAAATAATTACAACTTTCACACTCATTCCTACCATTGGGCTTATGGCCTGTCTCTGATCTTCTGAGAGATGATCTCAGCGTCTTATCAAAATGTCGACTTTGAAGACTTGTCACCCATACAGATAGAGTAAAGGTCCATTCCATATATATACGGGATTAGAAATCATGTCCGCCATCTTTTCTAAGAATAAGAATTATGGGATTGGATTTCCCTGGTTGGGAAGAGAATGGATCCTAACGGTGGAAAAGTTTTTATAATTAAAGGAAAAAAATATATTTTTAAAGTATTAGTTATCGATTGATAAATTATATCGTAAAAATATGTTAATATTTATTTGGGATAAATAATAAATTTATATCATTTCTTCAGAAAATAAACTAATTTTTTCTAAAATTCAATGTTTATCACCTGGAATTCCAATTGTTATAATCCATCTGCGATGGTTTACCGAATTATTACCATAGTAGGTGCAAACCAGTTTGGAATAGACTGCACATCACAATCTAATGATGGTGACAAATCATTTTTTCTTATCAATGTCTGTCCTATACATATACAACATAATATCAAAATGAATTTCTTTAAAAATGTTTACTTATATAGCCCGAGTTCTAAAATATGAATATTTTTTTCATATTTTCATTTTTTCAATTTAAATAAAGTGGAAATTAAAACTATAAATAATAATGGAAGGAAGTCAGAAAAAAATCATTAAAGTACAGAATATTTGCAAATCTATTTCAACTCTTTGCAAATTGATTTAAAAATTTTTGTAAAAACATTTAAAGTTTTTGTAAACTTATTTAGACCTTATGCATGTACATTCAAACTTTCCGCTATGAACGATTTGTATAACAAAATGGTGAGAAAGAGTAGTGAATAAAAGAGAATAATATTGATATATATAAATGCAGTGGTTTCACTAGATGATGGGATGGATGCAGCCCGCATCTGGTGAAACCATTCGGGAGCGACACTCAATTTTTTGAAACGTATGTTAAAATAATAATTTTTTGTCAATTTTATAAATGTTAAACATACATTTTTGTCAATTCTTTCAAACCTTTTATAAATGTTTGATGGTTAGAAAGCATGGATTTAAGAATTGATAAAGGATATCATTTATTGTTAAAACCAATACATTAAAAAGCGTACATACATATAGGGATTTGGTAAACGATTAAAAAAAAGCTTACAGTTGTAAAATTGACAAAAATGTAATTTTTTAACATACGTTTGAAAATATTGAGTGTCAACACCACGATGGTGTCACCAGATGAACACCATCGTGGCTACACTAGAGATACAGAAGACTACACCCACTGCACCATCGTGGATACTAGAGATGCAGAAGACTACACCCACTGCACCATCGTGCACCATCGTGGATACTAGAGATGAAGAAGGCTACACTCACTGCATCTCTAGTGACGCCACTGCATTTTAGTATATCGATATTATACCCGTTTATTCACTACTCTTTCTCACCATTTTGTTATGCAAACCGTTTAGAGCCGAAAGTTTGAATGTGCATGCATAATGTCTAAATAAATCCGTGCAGTTTAAATATATTCGCAAAAGGTTTAAATCAGTTTGTAAATGTTTGAAATAAATTTGCAAATGCTATAAAAGTTTAGGATATTTGAAAAAATAAACTTATATACAGTGTAATGAATTGACGATTATATACATATATAAGTTATATATCTGCAGAAAAATAAGGAATTATTTACTAAAAGAATAAAAAATAAAATGCACTTACTTTTTTAAGAATTAAAAATTCATAAATTCAACTAGAAATCTCGTTTTCATTTACATGTATAATTGCTTTAATTATTGTTTACAAATCTAAGGAAGATGATTAGCATCTAATGATATCTTATTTCGTATTTTTGTTATTTTTATCATTAGTTTGAATGACAAAAGGATAATTTTTTGATTTAAAATACCTGTATTTTTGTTTTATATGAAACTATACAATATCAGTGTAGTTGAATACTATCGGATCTTTATTAAATGAGGGAATGTAAGGATAATTAAGCATAATTTTTTATAAGGGATAACTATATATATATATGTGTGTGTGTTTGTTTTCCGTTTATATCAACGTTTCTTGGTTGAGAAACGCTGATTTAAGCTTTAAAACGGTCCACAAGAAAAAAAATTCTAGTTTGGGGATCCATAATATGAGCTATGCGATTCGTGATAAAATATTACAAATCAAGTAATTATTAAATAAACATAAATCCGCTTCGTCTTGCCCTTGAACTTCTATTCATATTTGGATCACTTTTTGTAAAAAGTACAACAGAGTTCTTTGTGTTGTACTTGTTTTATTACACTTACTACTTACTACAACTCTTTTGTTGAAATTTTTTAAATTATAAATATAAAAATATATTTTAATAAATAATTGATATAGCATATTAATTTGAATTTTCAACAAATTATATTGATATTATATATTTATTTGACAAAATCCCTATTCTAAATTTTTTCTCGACGGGTGGGATGCAGTGTCAAATTAAAACAGATTTATTCTTTCAATAAATGTAAAAAAGTGATATACAGGTGTTTAACATCATATTTTAATATTTGTAATTCGTTCGAATATTTTATATAATGAGAGTATTTCGCAGTCTTTCTAATATTCTGCATGATTATAAGTAACAGGTCAAACCCTTTAAACACTAATACTGTAGAACTGAATTTATTTATTTAAAACTTTATTATTATATCATATTTGTACAACGCAGTCAAACGAAAATAATCTACAGATAAACAGAAAAAAAAATTATAAATATTTTTGTCTATAGAATATAGATAAAATTACAGCATTTACAAATTTATCGAGACCCTTTTCCGATGTAAAGTTAAATTTTATTTTTAAAATTATATACAATCTGCAAAGTATGGAAAATACAAAAACGTTTTTAAAATACTGACAATGGTGTTGTTAGATGATAGGTAATTAACTGAAGAACTGAAATGGAACAATTTTTGTTGAGTTGCAAAAACAGAGAAATTGCAAAACAGACAATTTTAAATATCTACGTTTACAGTGTTGTTATTACATATCGAATCCAGTTCGAAATTCGGAACAAAGCTGTCCTATTCTTCTTGTCTGTTATATTGGTTATGATATAGGTAAGTATAATTTTTTAATAACTTTATATTAATTTTTTTCTGTTATATATTTGATTGACTTCAATACACGTGCTTTATAGGAAATTGCTAAAATATGGGATGATGTAAAGTTAGCCCTGACCTTACAGTTTCTAAACTTTTGCACTGTCCTTCGTATCTTTATCACTTGAATCCTAAATCCAAACAAATTCTTTGGAGACAACTTTATACCAGCTCTTTGATATGATTTCATGGATATCTCTATTGAAATACATTACTTAATGTCAATCAAGCAATTGTATGTAAATAACATTTTCTATTAATAAGTATTTTATATATAATAGGATATCAAACTATATTATCGTATATATAATTAGTCGAACATCTGCCTGCTGGCTGGATGTCGCTTTTTCGGTTGAACTACTGTATCCATCTGTATCCATTTCTATCAATACGGTATTTTTAGAAAAGTCTAATTTTTCGATGTCTGCGACAGCCAAAATTATTAATTGTTATTAATAATTTAAAAATTAAACAATAAAATTACATTGAAATTATAGTTCCTATAAAAAGACAGAATTCGCAGATGGCGCTGTTATTTAATATTGGATCATAGAGATAGGAATAGATCTAGAGGTCGCATCTCAGAGTAGCCTGAATGGAAGCAGTTGAGGAAACGACCGCCATACTGGATTAGAAAGGCGGGGCAGCGATGTATATAGATTTTTCATTTTTTCTTTACGAAATG
>WUQG02002714.1:0-12267 GCA_011317285.2 Androctonus mauritanicus | reverse complement strand
TCCGAAGTCCGTCACTGGGAGCCTATAGTGGGGCCCTATACGAGTCTAAACCACACGGCGGCTTGCCCGACCGTCCTCAAATTCGATGTTTTCGCGTCTCGTCTTCGGGGGACAAGCTCTGCCATAACCCCTACAGGGAAGGGTAGTATAAAAAAAAAGCTTGGAAATTACTGTAGTACTGTACTGAGATTTATGTCTGTATATTTGTTTAAAGATATATTCGATATTGCAATATATAAAATAAATAAACTTATTTAAAATTTTTTTCAACATTTTCCTGGCTGATATTTTTTATTAATAATAATTGATAACGAATAGCAATCACTGGGTGCGTTCGTATAATCGTAGGCAACGATCCTGATCGTGTAGGACTGTAGTTAACGACTCAACTCAACGAGTTAAGTCGTTACCTACACGACCAGGGTCGTTGTCTACGATTATACGAACGCACCCATTATAAATAGTGAAACTGACAAAAATTCCACGGTTAAGAGTTTTTAAATTACAGCAGTTAAACAAATTTAATAGAACAAATCAAATAGTTTGAAACAAATATATTGATATATTTCTGGGACAATTTTTGAAATATATATTAAAATGATATTTTACATTTCTTAAAATATCAAAAATATATGTTATTCTTGAACGTTATTTTCGGAAGAATATTTTCGAGTGCTTCTTAATCCACAGCGGACTAAGATTAGTTAGATTAGTCTGATTAATTTAAGAATGTAAATTGATTTAATTATTTTATAGAATGCATTCAAAAAATTATTTATATTTTAATTTTAATCACGAACAGATAAATGCGATTGGCATTGTTGAACATAAAATATCTAAACTCTGATTAATTATCTCTAGAGTTAGACAGGAACTTTTGCTTTGTAAATTTCGTATATGTACTCAAAAACATCTAATATATAAAACAAAACAAGTATTATATAATACTTAGACACTATGATATTTTCTATAACTTAGAAACTACTATTTGGTTGGTGTTAATGCTTTATTTTTTAATCGTGAACTAAATAGCCATCCTAAATTGCAAAAAAAGGATCTTAACTTCTCAATACTTGGCTTATCTTTTTTTTTTTTCGTGTGAAATGATTTTGAATACATTACTACTTTATAGTTCTCTGAGAAATGCTTTTAACGAGAATATGCTAACATGTCATTACATAATTTCTATTTTTAATACGATTATGTCGTACTGAAAATACAGAATGCCAAATTTGAAACTCTAAATCTAAATTAATTCTTTTGAGAAAATGTTCGTAATTTACGAAAGACTTTTATTACAAATTTAATCGAAATTAATTAAAGGTTGCAATCTTTAAGAGATATTTTCACAGGAAATAATCTTTCTTCTTATCTCTATAGAATTTTCCAACAAAAATACTATTCCTATTCCTCTTTATTATGATTCAATTATGCTTAAATTTCAAGGGATTTTAAGTAAACTGAGAAATAATTGATTTTCAAATTTCATTGAAATCAGCTGAACGATACCATTTATAGACATATTACGGAAGAGGTGGAAGATGAGAAGAAAACTGACGCATTTTAACAATTTTATTTATTTTCAAACTGCTTCAGTACTTTTATTAATTGTATTTAGAACATTAAATTTGGCATTCTGTATCCTATTAAATATTTTCTCGAATGTAAATTTTGGATTAATAATATTTAAGTTAAAACAAAAGTTACAATGTTGAATTTCAAGGTAATGATTCATGTACGAGGGGAGGCAAAAAATTCTTACTATCGTCATAACGCGGATATGCTGAAGATTTGAAATTTGGTTCTCCAACTCTTCCTTCTCTACATATCCATCTCCTAAGGCCACACACTTCTCACATCTGTGGAACAGTTGTTGAATCCCATCATTATTGAAGTCGGCTGATTTGGAGGCAAATCAGCTCTTTAGAGTATTCATCATCGAAGAAACTTCTTTCCCGTAAATGTTTTTTCATATTTCGAAACAGGAAGAAATCTGAAGGTACCATATTGGGAGAATACGAGGATGAAGCAAAGTTTCATAGCCATATTTGCGCAGAAAAGTGATTGTTTCTGCAGCTAGATGTGCAGGTACATTGTTAGTTAGCAGCAATACATCTTTTGATAGCATACCACTTTTTTCATTGATACTGTCCCGTAAATTCTGTAACAAATTCATATAGTATGCTCATGTTATTGCTGATTCTTTTTTGTAAGTAATCTGTCAATATGACATCTTTACTATCCCAAAACATAGAGAAAATGAACTTTTTGGACGGCCTTTTCTTGAGTCATCCTGTAGTCTGCTGCGACCATATTTGAATTCCCATTTTCATTGTTTCACCAATCTCATGATAGACATTCCTCGTCATACACAACCGACATCTCTTCGTGGATCGTTTATGTAATTTCGCTTGAAAATGGAGGAACCGTATCACGACTCGATACTCAGTTTTATCCAGCATAACACCTTCCTTTACTATCCTGCTTCTAACTCCGATTAAACAAGGCCTGTCAGAATAAAAAAAGGGCCTGCGTATTAGTAAGACAATAACCTGTCGTTGTTAACAATTACAGTTCTATAACACATACAACATGGCGAGGGTAAAAAATTTTTGGCCTTCCTTCGTATAAGTGAATGAATCTTATTAATTAATCTCCTTTATTGCATCAATTACAATCTCTACCTTGCCTTTTAATAATATATCTTCACATAATATTTCGATTATAATAAAATCGGTTATTAGATAATAATATAATCGTATTGAAATTGTATATAAGAAAACTTAACTACAATACATTTACTGTCTAAACTTTTCATAAATATATTATAATTTTAGTCGTCTACCATATAAATTCGAATTCAAATATTTAGTATGAGAGCTATTTTATATTCAAAATCAAGATGAATTAGGGAGATAAGATTCAAACTAAATTCAATTTTGTCGCATCTGAAGTTTTGATCTTTAGATTTGTTTGAAAGTTCTTTATCTGACTTGTGAGCATCTAACAATCTACAATACACTTATATAAAACGATATATGGGGCATAAAATGTCATAATACATTTTATAAGGTTAAATTATATAGCATATTAATCAATAAAATCTAACGCATTAGCAGTTGTGGAATATTCTTTTATTTAATGAACGTTTACGGTAAACGAGATTGTATACTATAAAGGTGCTAAAGGCAGTTTTTAGAAGAAATATATATGAAAGTAATGAGTAAATTATATAGATCAAAACATGAAATTTATTTTACCTTCCTTTCGAATTTGCCCAATTTTCTTTTTCTGTTAACTTCCAGTATTTTACTGAAGGATAAACGATTAGATCAGAAGGTTTGATTACTTCACATTTTCCTAACTGGCATCTACAAGTGCAGAGGCGACTGATACCTAAAAAAAATATTCAAAAAATTGCAAATAAACCGTAATTATTAATATTCCATTCACAACCTCACGTTTCTATATCCAAACTACATAAAACTGTCTTCAAAAATTTCTAATTGTGAATCATGACTGATACATGTCTAAGATATAGATATATCTTTTCTCTTGGAGATTTTTCTTTCAGATTTCATGATGAATTTCCGTATAATTAGTATTATTTCGTTTTTTATAAACATAATTTTTCAAAAACAAATATTTAAAATATTCTTTGCTACTCTAAAAGAAATAATTAGTTATACCTAATCTATCTTTATCGAAATTTCTTTCCCTTTGACGATAATTCTGTTTTGGATGATGATAAGACATTCTCCGTTTTCCTTGATCATCCAGTAAGTGTCTTCGCAATCCTTTCTTATATAAATAATTTCGATCTGAAAACTCGAAGTTTGCATGTTTAAATTCGGAAACCAAGACAAGAAAAGAAATCAGATGAAAAATTATTTTCCTCTAAAAGAAATAACACATTAAAAAATTATGCTAATTAAAACTGTATTTAATACATTAATCACCGAATACTTACGTTTAAATTCTTCATAATTTTTCAAAAAACCGAATTACGTTAATGACGTAACAAAGAACGAATTTAATAAATTCTTTTAAAATTATTTTCTGTTTGATTTTTCATTTTCTTTAACAGATGGCGCCCCGTATAATGTCGGTGTTAGTTGGTAACAATGAATAGAATTTTTACCCTACGGGAAAATGTTTATTTTAAATTTATTTATTTCCTAGAATATACACGACGTGCTAAACATTTTAATTCGAATTATCGTCATGTCATTTTTATCCGCCAGAGTTCATTAGTTAATTTTCAATTTTCATACGCGAACCATCTAGTGGTCATTGATGACATTCGATTTATTCAATTTAGATTTTATTGAAACGAATCTAAAATAACTGAATAGATTAGATATTCCAGTTATTTATTCAATTATATAAATCATCGGTTAATAATCGTTAATTTTTAATAAATTTCTCTCAGTTTAAAATCATTTTAAACATTCTATATTATCAATATCTGTACTTCATATCATCAATTAAAAGAAATTACTTTTAAATCAGAATATATAGTAGTAAATGAAGAATATTATAAAATTACAATTAATTAATTTTTTATACAATCAGATACATAAATGTTAAATATAGCCAAATTTTCGTTGTTTATAAAATTTGTATATTAATTGCGGTTCTAAGATCGATATTCATTACAAAACAATAATTATTTGCTGCTATTTTCGTCTATTCGCTGATTATTTTTGAAAGAGTAGACTGAATCAATTTCTTTAATTAAAAATTAATAAAAAAAAAAAAAAATCACTTATTAACCAACTAAAATTTGCTTGCTACGCGTAGGAACAGATATGTTTCTGATCGATAAAATTGAATAATCCAAAATATCTTTTAGTGTGCTCGTTTCCAAAAAGGGAACAATAATGAATATAATCGCAGTTTACTTTTCATACATCAAATATTTATCTTCTCGTTAAGTTGATGAATTAAATTGATCTTCTCGTCTTTTCGATAGATAATGCTGATTTATAGGATCTTCATCCGTAACGATTTAATTTTCATAAAAACTATCAAGGTCAATGCATAAAAGAAAATTACATCGCTAGATACGAATCATCCGAATATATGTTGTCTGGTGAATTTTTAAATAAAATTTATGGAGAATCAACCGTATTTATTTTTAAAATTTATACGCTACATCAAATTAAATATCTAAGGTCATAAATTTCCAGAAAAATTAAATCGATATGACTGAACTGCATTTAAAACTTGTTATATAAGCATCGTTTTAGTTACGCATGCATCGCATGCCAAAAAGCAATTGTTGGATGAGTCCAGCATTCAAACTTTCTAAAAATGCAGTAAAGCAGTCTGATAATCAAAATTGTTCTCATTTTTTTCCATTTGAGCGAAAAAAATCTATATTTTTAATGCATTTGTATACTAATATTTATTTTTATAGGAATTTAATTTATAATGTCATATTTTTAAATATTTACTCTATAATTAATTTTTTTACCATAATTTATACTGTATTTAGAATTTTTTAGTTTAAACTTACTGTATTTTATAATCATTAATTTAAATTCCAGAGATTAGAATATTTAAGTTTTAAGCTGTGATCACAAGCATTTATATAAGTTTTTAATGCACGATGCACTTAAATGTTAATAATAACATTAAGCGCATTATTAAACGTTAAAATAGCTATAAATTACCTCACAACTATTAACGCATTAATTTTTATTGCTGAAATCCAGAATTCGGGTCGGATGCAAGATGTCACTCCCCACCTCATCAGAAAATTACGAAAGGAGTTTGAAGACCATTTGATTGAATGGGATTCTGCGCTGCAGCCCATAAAGACCGTGCCCGCCCCGGGAGTGACACTTTAAAAAGAAAACAAATGATAAAGATATCCTACTATCCGTCCCGGAGAACCTCATCCTCTACAACATAAAGAAAGAGTAATAAACGATAGAAAATATATGATTAAATAAACAGTTGCATTACATACAGATGTCGCAAGAGACAAATTAAAGAGGAATAAAACAAAAGAATAAACACAAGACGTCTTCTTTCCTCGGGAAAAAGGTGAAAGAAAAGATCAGCGAGTTTTATCCGGGATAGAGACAGATTAACACAAAAAATTCAGTCTGCCAGGTGACTCGAAACAGAAGGTGAGAAAAACGTAGTAAAGAAGGTGAATCCGTGACCCGTCCCGTCGGTGGACATCCGACGAGGATTAAGGAACGAAGACAAAGAATAAACGTTAAGAATAATGGAGAAATGAAGTAGATTTCTTTTATTCTCTCCCCAAGTATGATATCTCACGTCAAATAGCTCTCTCGAATGAAATATGTTATTACGTTTTATTTCCTTTTTTTTTTTAATAAATATATGCTATTTGTTTTATATATATTTCCGAATCAATTCTATCCTAGATTCCTGCGTCACTTACTCACGACCTTATCCAAAAATACGCTAAAATTTATCGATACACATTTTTATATAGTCATCGGCTGCGGGATTCACACATTATCGTCATTAAATTTGAATATAATAAAATTATCATAAGCTATATTTAATTTTTTTTATTTTTGAAAATCTTAAACTATATGGAAAATAACAAAATATTTAAATAATTTAACTAGTTAGCAAATCGTTTATAGCTGTAACCATGAAATGCTAGAAAAAGTTACGGAATGACATTAAGAATACTTACTAATGAAAAAACAACTTGTTCAATAATGCAATGCTTTTTACGTCATATTATAGGCATATAACGATACGTAATTAATAAACACAACATAAAAACATAATTACTACATTTATACTGTATATTGCAGAGTGCAGCATAAAATATCATTTTTGAAATAGTACTGCTCACTATTGCATAAAATAATTTACGCATTACTATATTTGGCTTTGTTATAATTGTCAATAGAATTCTTTGGATATTGCAAATCTTTAAGGCAAATCATTAGAGAGGAGCAACTTTATTATATTCCTACGTTCTCTTCTTAAAACCGAAATGATTTGCATGCCTGTGTTGCTATAAATAAATGCTTTCAGTCCTGCCTATGCTATTCAAACATAGATTAAGTGAAACGAGCGATAAAATGGAGCATAATTTATGATTAACTAATTAGTCTCCGTTTCAGTTTATAGATAATTGGTTAGTTGTTACTTTTACGTCATATTAGTCACACCCATAGCCATCTCTGCTACAGGCCATATGGCGTTTAGTGGAAACTGACATCATGTGACCAATTGAAGGATTAAGTTGGAAAATTTCGCAAAGAATTACGGTATAGACATTTCGGTTTTTTAGTGTACAACAGTTAAAATTTCTTTAAAAATAATAATAACGTCTTTATCAAGAACATTTATGTAAGTATTGAATTACTGTTTTAATTAATCTTATTATAACTAACAAAATTAGTTATACTATACTATATTAATAGTTTCTACATTAATAATTTTTAGTTATTTAACTAAAATTGATTGTATTTTTTTGACTTGTTTGATGTTAAAATAAAATTCCATTTATTTTACAGAACAATATGACCAACAATTGCAGTGTTCCCAAATGCAATTCAAATTTGAAAGGTCCTTATATTCCCAATTTTCGTTTTCCAAATGATGAAACAAGAGAGAAAGCAATGGTTGGTTCTAATCCATAGACAAGATTTCATTCTAGTCAGAAATTCAAGAGTGTGCATTAAGCATTTTGCTGAAAATATGATAGTTAAATAAGATAAGTGGAGTGACAAAGATGGCAGGATTCATTCTATCCCAAGAAAATAATTATGTTTGACTCCTGATGCTATTCCAATCATGGTAGATAAAAGCACACCCCATCTCCATGTTCAGCCTACATTAAAAAGAAAAAAGAGATGAAACAGAAGATGACAGACTGCAAAAGGCCCTTAAAAGAAGTGAAGAAACATTCCATGAAGAAATTATGAAGAATATACTCTCTGATATAAGCTATGATCCTGTTCATATATTCAGAAATATTAGAAAAAATTGAATTTCTCTCAGTTCCTATCCTGTTTTTGATTTTCCAGACATTGACAATTCTCATATTATAAGAAAAGCTGATTTGATTTTTACACATTTCAGGCAAATTATGAGAGAAAAAAATTCAGTTATTAAATATGACCATAAATTGCCTTATAAATCCTTTATATCCTACCAATATAGAAAAACAAAAAGTATCACTTGTTCTCGAGATTTTTAGTGATGCTAATATAGCTGCAATAAATCATTTTGGTGATGCTCTTCCAGGTTCCGAGGATACTATTTGTTTTATTAAAATAATATCAAAATGATAGAATATTGTAAATGTTAAATCCCGCTTAAAACATGTTAGATTTATAAATATGAATCTGTAAAGCCCATTGAAAGTATTGATCGAGAACAATTGCAGTACTTAAATAAAATTAGCAACTGGTTAGAAATTTGGTAAATATTGTCAAAGAATAATTTATACAGAGGCTTAACAACAAGAACATTTGAAGCTTTTGGATTACTTCTCAATCTTTAATTGGAATCTACAAATTTTCTTTAACAAATTTTGATATAAAGTATTTGTTATTAGGAAAATTTCAAATAGATTTATTGAAGAAGACAGATTTAGTTTATACAGGCAGTTGTCTGGGTCAAATTATTATAAATCCTTGGTTCAAATTTTAGAAAGTGAAAAGAAAATTAGAATAAATATTTACTAAGTGTAAGAACTAAACATTCAAAGTTTATATCAAAACAATTATACTTTGACGAAAAAATGGATCCAATTTCCAAAGTCAATCTGAAACTACTTGAAGATTTACAAATTGAACAATACCAAGATATAAATAAGGAAATTGCACCAATTTTAGTTTGTATATCTGGTTATGCTGCTTTTAAAACTGGAAGGAAAATTCAATGTGATAACTGTGATCATGTTCCCACATATAAGGATTCTTTGAACTAAGAGTTCACTGAAGAAACATCTCTCATTAACGACTTAGACAGAAGCTCATTAAAAAAAACTTCTAAATATTGTGTATTTGTTTCTAACACCTGTTTAAAAATATTCACTAGATTATCTAATATTTATTTTATGAGGATTTTATTTCTTGTTCAAATCAAGTTAATTCATTACTGAATTTAGCAGAATCATATAGTAGAGAAATTATTGATGAGAATGATAAAAAATATAAAAAATGTGGTGATCACCATGTTTTTAAACTTTTTAAAGATTTCTGTAATTATTTGTAAAATATTATTAAATAATTATAGTAAAAATGCTAACAGTGATGATGATGATGATGATAGTTATTCAATCAGAAAAATAAAAAAATTATCATCAAAATTTATGCAGTGTCATAAAAAATAGTAACTTCCATAAATAGTTCAATGATATTCAAAGATAAAATAAATTTATGTAACCATTTTTAAATTTTCTACTTTTAAATCCAAGGAAAACTGTTTTTCATGGCATATTAATAATAATAATCTTTAAAAACACTGCCTAGAGGCTATAAATCTGTTAGCATTAGCTCAGTTTTGTTGGATAAAATAAAATAATTGATAAAGATGTAGTCATTCATATTCATTAAATTTATGTGAAAACAGATATAGTAATTAAGTAGTATATAAAATAAACTTTATCAACTTTTTTAAGATAGTTTGCAAATCTTACATAATTGTTTTGATTGGATGTGACATATTTTCTACACCTATATATATATATTTTTTGTATTGATAAAATATCATTTTTGCATTGTAAATAAATTTGAATATAAACTAATGGATGGATGTAGGATGTATTATTAATATTCTTATCATCTCATAGTGTATGTTTTGTAATGTAAATTGCTTTTCATTGTATTTTGTTTTTAAAATAAAATATTTTATAAAAGAAACTGTGTTAAGAATGTAATACTTTACAAGAAATTTATATCCATCTTATACTTTAAAATCCAACGCGGTGATGGAAAATTTGAAGCTACCCTTCAGTGGCGGCCATCTTGTTGATGCCTGTAGTAGAGATGGCTATGGCGTAAAAGTTTTGTGACGTCATTTTCGTTTGATACACGAGAGACAAGCATCGTTGAAAAAGTTATTTATCAGTATAAAGTAATTGCGTTGGTAAAACAATAATTTTTCATTTAAATGGTCGGTGGCTAATTTAATAAACAATATCTTCTCGATTCTCTAAATTTCTTAGGATAGTTTACGAGTAGTTCTAATTTATAGCTGATTTTTTAAATACAAACGAACGTAGTTTAAAATTATTTTTTGACAACCGGAAATGACGTTGCAAATCTATTAAGCATTATAACTTTTAAACGGATCCTCCAATCAAAAAATGCGACTAGACTTTTTTACTCAGAATTTTATCCTCTACAACTCTTATAAAGTTTGGCAAAAAATTTTTCAATCACCCAGTTTATTTATGGATCTAGATAAACACATTTAACCAACAAAATTAAGTGAGGGAGTTAAGTGAGATGGCCGATCGTGGCCAAATCACCATCTATCGAGTCTACTTAATAACTACGAATATCATAGAAAGCCTATTCATCAACCGCAATTTCAGCTTTCCAAAATTCAATCAAATATTAATATAATCAGCAACAATAAAATTCGTTTTAGTAACGCAAAATAAGGGAACATCCATAAATTACGTCACACTATTTCCCCTGACACTGAATAAACTTCAAACTGATAATGGGATTGACAATCTAAGTTACAGAGTTCGATTTCGAACACTTAAACACGTATTAATATAATTTATAAAAAAAATAAATCTTAATCATAAAATATATCTCTAACCATTTTTTAGAGAATGATGTCAGAATTTGGATGACTCCTCCCTCCCATCTGTCATTCATCCTGACAAATATTCGATTTATACGCCCTCTGGCTAACAGCGTGACATAGTTTTTGGATTGTTGCCGAATAATAGTATCATGTTAATAAAATTCAGTACCATATAATCAAATTAATTATAATTTATAAATATTATATTATAATAAATATATATATTAATTACAAAATGTATTCATTATATGTAATTAATTAATTATTAATTATAATTAGTAAAATAGATATGATATAATGAAGTTAATTAATGTCTGAAAGAAAAATTAGTAAACCTTTCAAAAGTGGAGGTATATAATTAGATTTTTTAAGTCTAAATTAATAAAGCTCAGATTTACCTTCGTCCTAAAATTTTTTTGTTAGCTATCATTCCCGAAGTTAAGAGATAAATGTAAACTATTATTCTACAAGTTCTCTCTAGATTAATACCATTCTGGCTAAATCTACATTATTATGTTTCAACTAATTTTCGCATTTAGTACAGAGAATCTATCAACTCGTTCTTTAAAAACGTTCTTCCACATTGTTTCTGTATAAATTAAGAAAGGCGAAACAGTTTCGCTCTTCGGCTAAGTAAAAGAATAGTTAGTGCGGGTTTCAGACTGTTTCTTTTAATACAGCAATTTATGAACTAAATATATCAATCGATAAAATAATACGAATACTTTCTGGTAATATATAACAAAATTGGAAAAGTAAGATGGCCAGACGGTAGCCATAATGTTTATGACTTTATATTCCAACTTACAAAAATATTCAATATTCCTCTACCAGTCTGCACCGTATTGTAACATAAAATAGTCTATATATTATTAATAGAAACAGTTAAAATTTAAATTATTTTTATTAAACAGCCATCGTTACGTGGCTACCTCAAATCTGATGAACTTGGCAGAAGGCTCTACCATGCGGATCTCCACCCTGAATATTAACTGCGGATATATGTAGCCATTAGGTCATATACTATAACTATAGCCAAACTGTATATTTATAATTGTATTTTAAATTTATAACCATCTATTATATAGACTAACCAGTATTCTATTCTACACTGCGGATTAAAAATTATTTTTCTAACACAAGTGGAGCGTGATAGACCTATAAACTCCCGCTGATCTATCTCGTGGTAATAGTTATTTTAGTAACTGGCAATTAAATTTTAACGCTAATACGGGACCGATCCGAACAAAGTCGAAATTGTCTTATATTCAGTAAGCGGAAAAAGGTAGGAAAATCGGGAAGGGACCAACACGCTTGTGTTCTTTGTAAGTATTTACGCCGTATCTACATGACAATTGAACCCACGTATCTTATAAAACGGGAACTATTTTATGATATATGTGGATTAGATTCGACAACTGATTAGTTACATCGAGAAAAAGACGATCGGAGATGGAAAATTTCTAATTACTAACTATAAATTGACACAGT
>WUQG02002703.1:0-12267 GCA_011317285.2 Androctonus mauritanicus | reverse complement strand
ACTGTGCGGCCCGCTTAAAAATAAAAAAGCCTGACTGTGCGGCCCGCTTTAAAATATTTTTTTTTGAAAATGGCCCGCTGTCCAGAAAAGGTTGCCGACCCGATTTAAATGATATAATTTTACAGGAATGTAAAAAACTAGAACTAATTTTGAATGCTTTATATCAATGAAGAAATATTAAGCTAGGAATTCTGTCTTAATATTTCTTTACTGAAATAGTGTTCAAAGTCTCTTTACAATCTGTTTTTTGTATTTCTTTAAAATTAGACTTTTCGATTTGTCATTTGTTTAAATGAAGATACAATAAATGCTTTTTGCTTTAAATTCTTTATAATATTTTATATTTTATGTAAACATGTTAATTTTATGATGATGATAAATATTTTATTTATTTTATATAATTATTATATATATCATACCATTTTTTTATAATTGAATAAGCAATAATGTTGTTATTGCAATACTTACCATGGATTCTTTGATGATTATGACTTATTTTAACTATGTTTTCATCTTCAACCTTTATATATAAAATTTTGGACTTTTCAAAATTACTCTATTTTTTTTATATATATTATCTTCATTTTGTCCAATTTTTGATAGCTCAAAGTATAGAGAAAACAATAAATGCAGGTATTTGTTTATACTTGTTTGTTTTAAAATTCTTAAATAAATACAAGAGTGTGCTGAAAAGTATTGCCTCCTATTTTTTATTTGCAAAAGGAAATATAGATATTTGAATAAAACAAAAACAGGTAACTTTCTACAACTTTATTTTTGATATCTGTATAATTATTTCTCCACATAATTATCCTGCCAAGAAACTGATCTCCCATGGCATTTCTGTCAATGGGAGATCAGTTTCTTGATACCGTCACTGTAAAATTGTTCGTTTTGATGACAAAACCACAGTCTTGGTTCATTGCATTGTAAGAATCAAAATGAAGTCCTCTCAGATGTTGTTTAAGTTTTGGGAACAGATGAAAATCTGATGAAGCTAGGTTTGACTGTATGGTGGATGATCTATGACAGTGAAACCAAGACCCTGAATCTCTTCAGTTATCATTGCTTTGGTGTGTAGTCAGGTGGTGTCATGCTGAAGGAGAGGCTGCTCCACATGTGGATGAACTCTTTGAATTCATACTTTCAGTTTTCTGAGAGTTGCACAGTATCTTTCAAGATTTATTGTATTACCACTAGGCATGAATTCCAAATATACCACACCTTGAATATTCCAGAAGACTGTAAGCATGAGTTTGGCAGCTGATGGCACAGTCTTGATCTTTTTTGTCACAGGCTCTGTGATGGAATTTCATGGATATTCTCTTGCTTTTGGGGTTGAAATGGTGTACCCAGCTTTCATCTCTTATGACTAATTAGACTAAATAGATTGGATATCAGCAATTAATTGTTAGCTGAGGTCCAGTCTCTTCTGTTTCATGTGAGGAATGAGCATTCAAGACATTCATTATATACAGTTTTCAAAATCCCAGTTCTGTGATTATTCCATTTACATATTCCTGTGTGAATGCAATAATCACAGAACTAGGATTTGATGATCGATAGCTGTTCACATTGTTCATTGATGATTGACACTTGATTGATAACTGTTCATTTATTATGCAATGATTCCCTCTATTGAGTTTATCAACATGATTTTGATGAGCCTCATCAGTTGTGGTAAGCAGCCTTTCACTCTGTTCTTTGTCACACAAGTTGAGAGTCACACCACTGTGTTCTTCATTATGAGCACGACCAACCCAACATTGTATAGTATGATGTCTAAACTTTCATCCCCATAAACAACCTTCATTCTCTGATGAATGTCAATCAAGAGCAAATTTCCTTGATAATTAGAAACTCATTAATATAGTGTTGTTATATGCCACTATGTTTCTGACTATAACGCAGCTCTCTAGTGGCAGAAATCTGAAACTTGCATTTGTGAAGCAGGAAAGTGTAATAAATAGAATTCATGATAGTTAGTACTCCCAACATATGTTTAGAAAAAACAAAAAAATTTGAAGGCATTACTTTTCAGCATCCTACATATAATGTATTGATTTGAACATAATATGATGTAAAAAAATCCCTAAAAAAGAATTACTTATTTTGATCTTTTGAATTAAATTTTATATTATATAAGGATGATTTTATCAGAAGCATTGTAAGCTTTCATAAGAATGATTATTTTTAATGCAAGTCAGTTGTAAATTAAACTGTTGTAAGTTAGAAGTTGTCTGTAAAATTACAAATTGTATGATAGTTATTTGCTGCATATGAATATATAAAGAAAATCTTTGAAAATAATAGTAAAATTATAGTTTTCATCTAAATGTATTTTAAAATATAATTCATAAATTTATTAAATAAACAAAACAAGAAAATATAACAACAGGCATTAGTTTAGAATACTCGTAATAAGTTCAGGATTATACGTATTTGCATATCTTATAACTGAATGTTATTATCCAAGATCTATTATTTAATATTTATAGATATCAAAAATTGTTAAATGCTGAAGAGCCTTTGAAGTTTTTTAATGAAGTAACTATAATAGTGTGTTCATAAATTTAGTTTTTATCAAGAATTTCATTGAAGACTTATCTTTTTACTTGTAGTTTATCATTTTTTTATTCAATTATTATATAATAATAATATTTTTAACAGACCAATTTGGAATATCAATATTGTTTCTAATGTTCCTTCTAAAAATGAACAAAATGAAGTTGGGCAATTTGTAAGTATAATTTTTCTATTCAAAAGTTATAATTAAATATTTATTTAATAAATCTGAAACTAACCAAATTATAATACCACTATATTAATTATCTCTTCAACCCTCATTAACACACACTGATATTTTCAAATTTTGATAATTGGTCTCAAATTCCAAATTATATATTTGGAAGAAAGTCTAACATTATGTATTTTTCACTCTTTTTTTCTTTTCAAATTTTTTGATAAAAATAAAAATTCAATAAAAAATATTTAGATAAGATATATTACACTTTCCAATATTCTACTTTCATTAAATGTTTCTTGATAAGCATAAAATTGGAATTTTATTTTATTTTTTCTCATCAAACAGTTGAACTTTTAACATAAATTTCATTGCAGATATATTTTTTCAAATAGTAGTAATAATAACTATTATAGTTAAAATCTAAGTACCAACAGCAGTAGATTAATCATTAAAAAAAAGTTTATTTAGTACTTTTAATTGCTATGCAATCATCATCAGCACTAAATTACAATCACTAATATAAGAACAGTTTAACAGAAAGAATCTTTCTGTTAAATTGTAATAACTGTAATAGTAAGTAATAATAAGTATAATGAAAAATCTTGATTAAGCTTTTTTTATTAAAAAGTATCAAATTACCATTATATTTATTCTGAAAAGAATTTTGTTTTCTGTCATTCTTTAAATGAAAAAAAATTGGAATAATCACAGAAGACATATATACTTTATATTTTCAAATTATCTAAAAAATATTTTATGAATAGAAATTTTGCATATTTGGCTATAGGAAAAAGACTTTTTCCTTTATAGTCAAATATTCAAAATTTCAAATTTTTTTTTAACATTTTTTCATTTTGTGTTTTAATATTTCTGTAATAAGTTTGTGGAAGTTTGACAGTTACTATAAATAAAGTAATGAAATTAGGATTATTCAAAGTCACTCTGAATGGGAATGGCCCCTTCTACAAAAACACATCAATTTCTTTAAGTGATGTCATCTTATCAATTAATAACTCAAAATAGTTTTTTGAGTTATTAAACTCAAAAAACTATTTTGAGTTTAACAACTCAGACTAGTTTTTGAAACTTTAATTGTATTTTATTATAAATAACGAAATTTATAATTATAAAAAAAAAATCCGAAAATTTTGTAAATAAAGAAAAAGTATATATAGGATCAAAATAAATAAATTGTAGATTATTTTATATATATATATATATATATAAACAAAATATATTATTATTTTGATTAATATTGAACAAAATTAAGCAAATATTGAAAATATTGAATCAAAAACAATTATAAATAAAGGAATAATAGAATTTCAAACAAAAAGTTTGAAGATCTATTATCTCCTTTGTAAACTTAATTAAGTGATTGAGCTGTTGATCAATAATAAATGATAAACTGTTCCTAGATATTTAAGCAATGTACAGCCCGGAACAAATAATGGAATAATATGTCTTCCTATAAGGACAGATTTTGATGACTTTTTTTAAATAGTCTTTTCAAGCTCTTTAATAATAAATGAATCAGTCAAAAGTAAAATAGAGTAAAGAATATATTAACAATGCATTTGCAAATAGCCAAAATGAATGAACTGTTATCTGAAATTAAGAGTTATATATAATTTGTTATATTTGAGTTTGGAATGAAAGTGTTGAAATAAAAAAAAGTTAAAAGTAAACATATTTATTTAAAAAAAAATAAAAATAAATTAATAAAGTAATACATATTAAAATTTTTGCACTGCAGTTCTATTCCTGTTTTTATTTTGATACATAATGCAGAAGTAGGATTATTGATAATTTGATATTCTAGTTTGATTTATCATCTCTCTGGTGGAGGTAATTTTATAACTTTTGATACTTTTTCTACAATATAATAATGCATCCACTGTTTTTGAACTTTTGTTCCATATTTTTTGTAATTATTTAAATTGCATACAAATTAATAGGATGCAGAAAAATTAATGAATGCTAATATTTGTTATATATTTAATTGATAACTTCTAAAATTTATTCATTATTCAATATTTTTGTTAGTATTATATTTCTTTGATATAGAGTAATATTATATAAATATTTTTATTTCAAATTTAATGAGATTTTCACATCATATACAAGTAGTTCTTGACTTTACAAGTTAATTTGTTTCTGGAATGAGCTCATAAAGTAAGAGTTCATAAACCAAGAATCAATTTCCCATATAATGTTAAAATCAGGGGCAATTTTCAACAATGGAATTTGATCACAGTAAAATTAAGTAAATGCCAACTAAATCACTAGTTTGATTAAACAATGATTCACTTATCTAAAGAAATGAAAATATGATCTTTAAAATTAAGCAAATTATTATAATAAATTGTCATATAAATATTAAAGAATTTTTGTTGTTCATTAGTATTGACAAGTAAGTAGATGAGATTTTTATACAGATGAACTACTGCCTTAGACACAATCTAGAAATGCAAGTTGTTTACTCAATGTATACTGGTAAACTATAACAGTCAGAGATGTGCTACTTTTACTTCTCAGTCTACCATTTTGATTTTTCTGATTTCATAGCAGATGACAAATTCTGATACAAATTCTAATGACAAATCTAATTGTGTTATATTTTTTAATTATGTATGTGATATGAAGTGTTTTTTAATGAATGTTAAGCATTTATTTATTGCAATTAATGTTCATATTTTTGGATTTTTTTAATCATATTTTGAAAAAACTTGCAAACTAGGGACTTGTTAAGTTGGATTTCATAAACTGAGAACTATCTGTATAAGAAAGATAAAAATTTCTAAAACTATCTGTTTGATTTTTTTTGTAAAATGTTTGATCTCTTATTACTATTGATGATAATATAGTAACACTTATCTTTCAAATTCTGTTACTTCAACTTTAAAAATTCAACTTCATCAATAATGAAAAAAAAAAGATTGGTGATAAGTTAAAATAGAAGCAAAAATATAATAAATATTTATTATTTATATAATAATTAAACATTGTATTTTTATTGCGTGAATTAAAGAGAATATTTAATATAAAAATAGACTAAAAACTTACAAAAAAAAAATAAGATGAACAAGCATGATGGTTCACTCTCAATAGCCAGTTCATTATAGCTGAATTATGATTATTTTACACACTATTCTTATTCTCTTTGTTCAGCATTAATATAAAAGATAGAAGAAAAACAGAGGTATACCAGATAAAAAGTAAATGCTTAGTTAAAAAGAAATGCTGAATGTCCATTTCAATAGAATATAATACTAGTGAGTGCAAAAAAAAAATGTTTTTATATAAATAATGAAAACAAGCAAAAATAGTGAAATTAAAGATGTTTTCTAATAAAATATTTAAAATTTTTCCTAATAAAAACTCAGCACATTAAGCAAAGTGACAAAATTTATTGCAGTATAGCACTTTCTTTTGTCACTTTGCTTAATGTGCTGAGTTTTTATTAGTTATTTGTCAAAGCAGCAAAGATTGTTTATCCAGTTAAAATTTTTCCGTTATAACTAAAAATAATATTTTTATAAAAGGAAAATAAATTATAGAGAATTAAATTCTTTTGCCAAACTAAGTTTGTAAAAAGTTAAAATCTGTTTACAGAAACAGAAAGGCATAATAAAAAGAAAAGTATCTTGAAAATTTCAAATAGATATCTTAAAAAAGTAAAAACATTGTGATTTGCCAAAATATTAAAATTTTTAAATTATGAATATTAATGCAATGTTTATATTGCATGAAGTCACAATATTCAAAATAAGCAATAATTAATAATATGTAATGGTGAATGACTCAGTAAGTTTTATGACCGGTTCCACCATTGCGATGTTACTTTAACAACGGTGTCACAGAGTATTATTAGAAAAATTCTGTTCCATCAATCGTTGTTAAGTCTAACAGTAATGTCAAAACGCTAACAATGGTCTCGACTGCTGTTAAGATCAATTTCAGAATATTCAAACACAGCGAAATGTACTTTAGTCCAATATATCCATTAAGTTATATTATTAATAAAAAAAACTAGAAAAATAAAATAAATTTGAATATCTGAAGTTAATAATAACAAATTTTATTTGTTTTTTAAATTATAATTACACATGCGAAGTGATTAATCATTTTGAAATAAGTTGGAACATTTTAATACACAGTTTGGATGATGATGTCAACTTGTTTTGCATGATGCGAGATTGGTGGGAATTTTAACTTTAAAATTTCGAACCGATTAGAATGCAATGGAATATATTTAGTTCTATTGCTAGAAACATTAAGGTTGTTATGGTAACGCTATAAATAAAAGTATTCTGTTTCTGTTAATTTTATTGTAAGCCTGAAGAAGATGTAATGTACATCGAAAACGTTAGAGTGTAATTTAAGCTAATAAATTTTTAGTTTCGATATTAAACTGCAAGAAGTGCTGTGATATTCACTTAAGTTGTTAATATTATATGTATGATTATTATTTTCATATCAGGGCTTAATTAAAAATAGTATCGATCGATAAATTACGAAATAATTTTTCAAAGGGATTGTACATTTTCCAAAATATACAGTGATTTCTGAGAGAAATTTTTATTAGTGAATCATATTTTCATTTTTTATTATATATTTAGGAGGATATCTATAATAAATATAGCAATCTCATCTTTAATAACAAACCATATATTTCAGAAAATGCACTGTCTAAAATCATTTTGAATTATCAGACTAATGATATCGTTTATATTCCATAGTAGCCATCTTAGATTGTGCACGTGAGTTTAAGCGTCATTTCTTATCACGTGTTTTAATTTGACCAATATGCATTTTACCAGGGATACGAATAACAATCCTAATGTCAGCTATTCGCTGTTATAAGCATCGCTATCGAAAATAATGGTGGAATGAGCTGCTGTTATTGATAGTTGTTGCACTGACAATTTCGTTTACTGACAGTAATATTATACAATGTTGATGGAACCGACCTTCAGAGTCTTGCTTCACCAAATCTTGTAACTACTGGAAAATAAATTCCAAAAATAATTAACACTACACAATAAAATGAACAACTGTAACTTCACTATTATGAAATAATAGTGAAGTTACAATCGTTCATTTTATTGAAGTTAATAGTGAAGTTATCGTTAGTTCTAACACTTGTCATTACTAAATGACAAGTGTTAGAACTAATGATAAAAGATGTTAGTGCACTTATAGTAATAAATTGAATAAATTTGAAAAAAAAATAAAGCTAAATAATGATAAAATTATATTGAATTAGTAGAACATCTACAAACTGTTAACAAAATTTTATTGAAACAATAATAAACACAAAACAAATTAATAATGAAAACTTGTTTAATTATCAATTCAAAGATCCAAAACAACAATAAATAAACCTTAAATAATAACTTATTCTACTGCTTTTATATTTTGGTACAAAAAAGAAGCAATCAGTTGTTGATATCATAGGAGAATTGAAAATTACTATTACATTATGATATCCTATACCTCATGACCTTTAGCTAACAACAACTTTTACAAGTCCAAACTCAGCTCATTTGCATACAATCATGCAACAACTTCAATTTCTAGTTTACAAATAAAGTTCATGTCATCTTTATATTTTGAAAATAATTATTTACCCATTATAATTCATCAATAAGAATCTATTCTTTAACTCTTCTAGATCTCAAATCAAATCAGTGATAATATTTTAGAATAGATAATATCATGTGACAGTTGAGTTTGTTGGAAAGACTATGGTTGTTTTTCAACTTGTAATTTCCAATTTCCTTAGGTTGAGGACATGAAATGTAAGTTCACCCTGAAAGTAAATATAATACTCGAAATAATAAAAATTAGAAGAAATAAAAATAAATTAAAAAAGATCAAAGTTAAATATTCATGATATGGATATATTGTGAATATTTCGCTTTATCGTGAAATATTCACAATATTCCAGGATTATATATTTCAAAAGAAACTTTTTCACTATTCAGAATAACGGAAAAATATATTTTTTAATTTGTTCCCATTAATTATAAACAATAGATCCAAAAACGAATATCTAGCTAATTTGTACTTTGGTTTGTCCTTTGCCCAATAGATATTGGATTTAGAAAATTTGAATGCTCAGCCATATTTTTAAGATATCATTTGGGCTTTCAACTTTTCTATGCATTCATTTTTTTTCATTTAAATATTGAAAAATGTTTTTTAATGATGTGTTTCTTTGATCAATGATTGCTATATATATATATATAATAGCAATCATTGAAATTATTATATATATATATATATATATATAATAATTTCAATGATAATTTTCATTATTTCAATGATGAGCATATTATTATTATTAATTATTAAATAATATAATTATATAATACTAACTATATTATTATTATTATTAGTTTGTTAAATTGAGTACTTTTTGTATAAATTATATATACACATGGAAGATAGTTGAAAAATATTTTTGTTTTTAGCTTGCCAGTAATGTAAATTCTACAGACATTTCTAATTATTTGGAAAAATTAAAAGCATTAAGAGATTTTGTACAAGATAATTCTCAATTTTCTGTTAATATGGGAGCTATAAAGTGAGTATTTATTATAAAATTATTAAGTTTTAGAGATTATATACATTCAGAAGGTTCTTACTTATCACAAACTGTACTTACTACAAATATTTATGATGAAAATTTATATTTGACAGCTACAACAAATGATTTTGTAATCACAACAGCCAATATCAGTATATGATGTTTTTTCAGTTAGGCATTTCATTTCAGTTCAAAAATATTTCTGAAATGTCTGCAGTGAAATGGCATATTATAAATAAATTTTTCTTTAAAAAATAGCATTTTCACAAAGTTCATTAACTACATATTTAATAAAAATAGAAAATCACCCACATCTATCAACATCTGTAGATCAAACAAAATAATAAATCAAACTAAACAGTTTTTATAGTCATTGCAACTATTACCAGAAAATGCATTTTTTGCTTATTCATCTTCTATTAATTGAGCTTCTAAACAAATCAAATTCTACCATTCAATGGAAATAAAAGTAACTAAAATATCATTTTTAAGTGTAAGCCAAGGAATTTTTTACAAAAAAATTTTAAATAAGGCCACTTATTTTTTTGCCCAGTGTATATTTGAAATTTTTTGAAGACAGTAAAATTCACTAGATCAGTTCCAACACATTTCCTTCTATCAGCTATGTAATCCTCAATGTTATTTCTAACAAAAATCATTATTTTATTAATTTTATTGATTTTTTTTTTTTTTTTTGTTAAAAATATATGATTATGCATGATTGTACATAATTTAATATTTTTTAGATATTTAAATATTGGATACTGATTAAATATGATTGAAAATGCATAAATCAGATGCATTATATTTTTTGCATTATTAATATATCCTATGGTAGTGGCATGATCCATCATATTTCTTTTTAAAAATACCTATTTCTTCTCAATTCTATTGATAAAAATATGTGGATGTAGATGATTTTTGTATTTAAATACATTCAAAATTTTAACTTTTGGGTACTTCATAAAATACGGTTGAAAATGAATAGACCAAACCTTTTCAGTAAATAAACATGGCAATCATTACTGTATATATGATCAATTAATATTAACTTGAAATATAGTGATCTGAGCACTGATATTTTTGATTGACAATTTATACATTTTCTGATAGTTTTGATCATTTAGAAAATATGGGATGATTATTTTACAGCTGATTTCAGACTTCAGATTTGTGTTCCTAGTGATCATATATGCTGGTTAACTTTTCACTTTTATCAGTTGTGACAGACTTTTCATTGCAATTCTGATTTTTTATCATTTAACTTTTTTAAATATTTATTGAGATTTGGAAATGATGGAAACTTTTAATATTTCTTTGATTTTCTCTGCCATACAAACACTTCAATAAAATTATATTATAAAGAAATGCGACTGGATGCTATGTGACAATCTTATCCTCCTCCTCTGTTCAATTTTCTCTTAGCATTGCATTGATATTTCAATGCTGTAATAAGTCTGAAATTTCATTTAAATAGCCTTGTTTATTCCAATAATGAACTAGATTTAGAAAATTTATTAAATTATTAAAAAAATAATAAATTTATTTAAATGAATATCAAATTGCTCTAATATTTGAAAGTCTGAGGTCAGCTTATAGACAAGTATATATAGTACTTTCCAAAGAGAAGTGAGGCTTATATGATCACCATGTTCTTTGTTGTCTATCAGTTCTACAATTCCCATTAATAACTTTTGAACTAATTAATAGATTTTCATGAAATTTAGTAACGATAATCTGTCATTAAAGCTGACCTTGAGTTGCAGTCATTAAAAAATGATAGGTATTCAGTTTTCCAATTTGATCTCTTAATATATCCTAAGATAATCATGCCATTGATATGATCTTGCTGACACATCAATTAAACTTTTAGCTGCAGTTATTTAAAAACAGCAGATGTTTAAAGTCCAAAGATTTCTTCTAATAATTTTTGAATTATTTAATTGATATATTATAAAATTTAATAGATATATGACCAACTTTCATATATTAAATATAGTTATGATGTTTCCTTAATAAGAAGCTTGTAACATTCTATTTAAAAAAACCTTAACACTTATGTCTTGAGTATCTACTTCATGGCATAATGTTTCCTTCTGCGTGATATATGTAACAATAATAATATATCAAAGATTACAATTTCTCTCATTGAAATACAAGCAAGATATTACATGTTTTCAGATAGAGATAAGCAGAAATTCTGATTGTGCTGTGATCTACTGATAAAGCTTTAGTGATCAACTTGTTGGTCATGCCTGCTGTAAACTATACTTTTGCTACATAAATTAATGCTAAAATACAATAAAAATTGCAATTTTCATAAATAATTGTAAAAAATTCAGAAAAAATATTATGTATATATAATCTTTTATTAATACTTGAGAGTATACTGTATTATATAATATTTATTACAAATATCAAAATAATATTATAGTATTTAAAAGCAAAATAAACATTAGAAAAAATTCTCAGTTTGTAAATGTTAAAATTTATATTTTGCTAGAAATATTATTTCTAAAAATCTTTTTTTCCTTTTATTGTCTAAAAGTATCAATCCAGTTCAGAATCTACCACAACGTGTTCTTAATTATTTATGTCCAGAAAATTTCAATCCAAGTGAAGCCAACCAAATGCAACAACAACTGCAAAAGAAATCACAAGGTAAAATTATAACTAGATCACAAAACAAGCACTACAGCAAAGTAAAAGATTTTAAATGGCATTGTTCAATATGCATAAGTTCTTAGTTGTAAGCCGTTGTAATGGAATGCCCACACAGACGTTCCATAGTTTAATTTTTTAAATAACTTCTAAATTCATAACAGTTTCGAATGATTTTGTATTAGTTCCTACTAATTCTTTAGCATAAGTATATGGCACTGATGAGGGACGTCATATGTCCGAAAACGTTTTGCCATTTAAAATC
>WUQG02002692.1:0-12268 GCA_011317285.2 Androctonus mauritanicus | reverse complement strand
AAGCCTCTTCTCCCGTAATTCCTGTAAAGAAGTTTGTTTAACAAAATATACTACAAATGTTTCAAAAGTAGTGTTTATTTTGTTACGTACCGTGAATAGGAACGATCATTAGCAAACCTAGAAAGACTAGGAGAAGACACGTCTTCGTCATCTGTTAAGAATATAAATATATAAACTCATAAAAATTCAGTTTAAACACATTTCCTTAGTTTCGTAACAACAGCGTAAAGTAGCTTTTCCGGTTTAAAATTTTTTTGCTTCCTTATGCCAACGTAATAACGAAGCTAAAGTACTCACCTTTTGAAGATTGAACGAGAAATGGTAAAACAGCTGAGAAAATTTCGCCTTTTATCACGCAATTTTAACGCGATACCCGCGATTATTCGTGATATGTAATTTTAGATCGATAGAATTATCACGTTGCATAACGTAGCCTGAGAAAGAAAACACATGTTAGGCTATTAAAACAATTAATTTTATAAGCAAATTAATTGTTACTGTTAAAAATTATTGTGTTATTTATCTGTAGATCTAACGTATTTCCTAGATTTATAACTGCTTGTGTTTATACAACTACATTGTTAACAACACAAGGATAAATGCTATTCGAAAATTTTATTTAAAAAACTTTTCAAGATCTAATCTATTAAAATTAAGGTATTTTGTTTGCAAAATATAAACTGATGCAAATTATATAGTGCGCAGTCAATCCGAATAAATTCATTCAAATCGATTGGAGAAGCTTGTGACATTTCTCATACACGTCAATACTTAAAGATTCTTAATCTCTATAAAGTTTATTTAATGTTATAAATTTATTCTAGTGACATAGAAAGACAATTTTTCATAGCCAAGAGGATAACAGTTATTTAGATACGATTATGTTGAGTGATGAAAGTCATCTCCAAAGGAACGATTGATAGACAAAAATTGTCATTTGTGTCAAATTATTAGTGAGTTATAGTAATAAGAATCCAAACTGTTTGGGATATCATTAATTTTTTAATGTTTTAGGACACTCTTCTTTAATTAAAGAAATAATTGATGTACAACATTAATACTTTTATCATTATAACTGTAGAAAATACTTCGACGATTTGTTATTATTATAATATATGACATAGATATATAATTGTTTCAATTGTTATAATTACATTGTTGTGATATTATAGCAATGAATTGTTATAATGGTAGCTACTTCTATAACAATACATTGTATTATAACTATTGTATAACTATAGAAACATATTGTATTATAACTATAGAAAATATTATAATGATTTGTTATTATTATAACATAGGCCTATGACATAACCATATAATTTTTCAATTGTTATAATTACATTGTTATGCTATTATAGCAATGAATTATTATTACCATTACAACAATAACAAATAATAATTGTTATAACGGTAATTACTTATCTAACAATACTGTAGTTGTTATAACAATACATTATTGTATTATAACTATCAAAAATATTATAATGATTTGTTATTATTAAACATATGACATAACTATATAATTTTCCAATTGTTATAATTACATTGTTATGATATTATAGCAATGAATTATTATTTCCATTACAATAATAACAAATAATAATTGTTATAATGGTAGTTGCTTATATAACAATACTGTAGTTGTTAAGACAATACATTATTGTATTATAACTATAAAAAATATTACAATGATTTGTTATTATTATAACATATGCCATAGCTATATAATTATTTCAATTGTTATAATTACATTGTTATGATATTATAGCAATAAATTGTTTTAATGGTAGTTACCTATTTAACAACACTGTAGTTGTTATAACAATAATAATAGTATTGCATCGCATTCTATCACTGCAATACAATACAATACTGTATTGTTATAATGACAATAATATAATCGATATATTATCTATATTAATTGGATATTTATGTCAGCATGAATAATGTCTTGAGAGTATGATTTGCCATCTAAAAGCTCTTTATACAGTAATAAATATCAGATCCAGATAGAGAAGGATAGCCAGCAAGGTCATTTGATCCTTGATTCAGATTCAAAATTTAGCATTTCATATAAAAAAATATGAAATAATATTATATATATATATATTTATTTATTTGTGACTGTACCAAGTCACATCTTAACTCTATCAGGTTCTAATTTTAATGCATTTTTTGGAAATGTTTACTATTATAATAATGAAAAATAGTTATTGTTAAATATTATACAACTTATTTATGTAAATCTTAAGTTATTATATCTATTTAAATGCATATGAGTGCTTAGATGCCTGTATGTGTGTCTGTTCCTTTATGCATCCCTACACTGTTTGATCTATTGGGACCAAATTTTCCACAGTGACTTACTATTATCCCTTCGGGTAGCATAGTATAACATGAATAAAATTACTCAGAAATTGCGGAATGACGAAAATAGATATTTAATTAATTAATCATTCAGAAAATTTTGTTCAAATTTGATAAACTGGGAAGGTTTAATTAATATTGGAATACTATTATTTATTATAGTAGTAATTCTGGAATGATCGTGTGGCTTGGAAGATGTCATCGGATATGCAAAATCATCATGATAATTCTAGACTGGTCGCAGGATCTCAAATATAATATCGTCGTTAGCTTCATAACGATGATGTCACAAAATATCAGTGTATAACGTCACAAATATGAATCAATATATAAAATTTCCCAGGCCAGGAACAGTTTATAAATATAACTGAATTTAAATACTATAAACAACGTTAAGAATGGATTTAACCTCTTGTAGCGAAGTCTCAATGAAATTTGGAATTTGTTACAAATTCCAAACTTCATTGAGACTTCGCTAATCGTTCTAATCATTATATATACAGTATATATATATATAATGAATAGCGAAGTTTCAATGTCGACTATTCATTATTTAAATATGAATAAGATCAATAAAAAAATAAATCTATATAAAAACTATCATCAATAAATATCAAGTAACATTATGTGAATAAAACAAAAGAAATTGTCTCCGAGGTATTTTATATATAAAATAAATACTTATTTTTTGATTAATGTGTTACACATATTAATAAAAAAAATATTACAATGGTTTGTTATTATTATAACATATGACATAACCATATAATTTTTTCAATTGCTATAATTATATCGTTGTGATATTATAGCAAAGAATTATTATTACTATTATAACAATAACAAATAATCGTTTTAATGGTAGTTACCTGTATAACAACACTGTAGTTGTTATAACAATACTGATAGTATTGCATTGTATTCTATCATTACAATACACCACAATAATGTATTGTTATAATGATAATAATATAATCGATATATTATCTATATTAATTCGATATTTATGTCAGCATGAATAATGTCTTGAAAGTATGATTTGCCATCTAGAAGCTCACATTAATGTGATTCACTTCCTGTTTCTTGGCATTTGGTGTTTCTTCACAAGTGCCAAGTACCAACAAACACGAAGTGGCATTTCTTCATAAAATTATATCACATTAAAGTGAGTATGATTTGCCATTTAACACATTAATGCGTGTATGTAACACATTAATGTGAGCTTCTAGATGGCAAATCATACTTTCAAGATATTATTCATGCTGTCATAAATATCGAATTAATATAGATAATATATCGATTATATTACTATCATTATAACAATACAGTATTGTATTGTATTGTAATGATAGAATACAATGCAATACTGTTATTATTGTTATAACAACTACAGTGTTGTTATAACAACAACGTTGTTCACTTCGTGTTTTTAGCTGAAAATAATTTCGTTAATAGCGGCTCATACAGAAATTTAGTATAGAATACTAAATTTCAGCAGAATCAATCCAGTAGTTCTTGAAATACGAAGGAATGCAAACATACGTGCACAGATGCTTTTGCAAAGTTTTCCTTAATGCATCTCGAATGCTCATGTGTAAACCAAATGGTGTAAACAATTGTATTCGCGCACACATTATACGTGAGATTTATTTAAGATAATTGAAACATTTTGTGCAGGAATTATAAAAATCTCAAAAAATCAATAAATTCATGCACAGATTGTGCTAGACTCGTGAAGAGATTTGATTCGAACTATCCAAATCTTAAGTGAGAAATAAAGTAACTCCCGATTAATTGAGATAACAGGGAAATGACTTTCTCTGGATATGCGATCGCGTGGATAATCTGCAAAATACTCAAAAACGGAATTATGAACATTTATATATATAATATTCAAAAATAAATTATATACATGCATATATTCATATGTCCTATTCATTTACTGTAAAGGGAAACAATAAATTTGTTTATTGGCAGCACTTCTGACTAATGGCCGAATATGGATTACGCCATATCAACTTGTGTTTTTGTAAAAATATCTGATTAGCTCCAGTATATATAAAAAAAAACTCAATAATAAAAGTAGATGTTTAAATAAAAAATAAAAATATTAAAACATAATTTATACGTTCTTTATCGAAAGTCCACCATTTTGTTTACAGTTTTAATACAATTAAGATTGATGTAGAAGTTACTGAAGAGAGACTATGAATGATGAGTAATGTACATTTTGTAGACAGAAGTCGTCATTCTTCCAAGATATGTTAATATAATCTGATTACCGAGTTCATATTTATCTTAATTTAGTGATTACTGAGGTAATAATTTGCATAATATTATAAACTGTATAAATAAATAATCTACTATCATATAAATATTACAAGTTAGCTTGTTTTATTTATTTTGCTGTACAACGAATAATAGACTTATAGCAGGATTGTACTTTATCAGTTATGTAATGTACACACATTACATTTTAGCTTTTCAGGAGAAGCAAGAATTTGCATTAATTCTGAAAAACTAAATTTTGATGAATTATAAATATCTGATATCTTTATAGTTAGTTTTCTTTTGATTTATCCGACGATCCAAAGGATTTATTTCAAGAGATTTCATTATCAGCAGGTAGAGTAGAATGTTTCTAATTTTGATTAAAACTATTACAAAAATCATAATTCGGCAATAATTTATTATTTTGTAGGTTTCAAAATATGTAATGAAGTACGAAATGAATTATTACAAAAGCAAAATATCTCGCAATGCTCGTAAAAATTACACAGGGTGTTTTATAAAGAATTGAGGGGTTACAAAAATTTATTGCACGAAAACTATTGAACCCTATAGTAATGAAATCACTCCAGGAACAGTTTTTTTTTGACTCCTATAAATGTTTAATGTGTGCACCACGGATGATAAAGCACATATCACGATAGTCTAGTTCTTGCTACACGCACGTCAACATGCTATTCACCAAGTTTGAACGAAAAACCATCAACCAGAACGGGCTCGAATATGTGTGAGTACTGTCACTTTAATTAAAACCACCCGGTATTTTACTCTACAGAATGTAACGTCACGAAATTTGCCTAAATAGAAAAACTGCTTATATCGCCAAGTTATATGTTACAGAAACATATGCAAATCAATTCCGTTGGCATTTTATTTTATTAGTTTGACTTGGTTTGGTTTAGTGGCACAAGGTCTCATGGATCAAACTGCGCTAGACAGTGGATAAAATATTAACAAATTCTTTAAAGAAACTGAAATAAAGCCAAGCAAAGTACAAATAAATTAAAAAGGCCAACAAAATATCAAAATAACAATGGTGTAAATGACCACAATTAAACCAATTATTATTACAGGCGTTCCTCTAGTTATGAACATACGTACTTACGAACGTGAAATTTCAAAAACTTGTCAATAATTTTAAGTAATACGATAGCAAAATGCTTTTGCAACCAATGTACTATAAAATCACACAGTTAAAATATTACGGCGAATATTTCAAGATGGCGACGATTACAATACAAATTCTTCGCTTTATATTCGGAATTTTTTATTGATCTGTGAAATAAGAAACTAATAACGAATCCAATTGTGAAATACTGTGTATTACAATATGCAGTATATAAACTTATTTCAGTATTTTTGGACCAAAATAATAGTAGTGTGTGAATTATGAACAACAAGATTTACGAACAAATAGGAGAGCGGTCGTATTTTAAAAGTAATACATTTAAAAAAATTTTCTGCTAATCATGAAATGTTCTTAATCGATGAAAAGTTTAATCTTAATTTTCGAAATTTTTCCATTTAATTTTAACCTTTTTGTGTAAATTTTAAAATGTTTTCGTTAAATATCAATCAGTCGGATTGGCCCGTGGAAACGCTTCAGCTTTCCACTCTGGAGATCGGATTCGAGTCTCGGGTCCCATCCCTAAAAATGCTTATCATGAGGTTCCGGGCCCGGTCTGTTTATCCCCGTCCTCCACCATCCTGCTGACCTCTCCACAGAGATGGGTAGCCTATAGAAGGGCTTGTTTCGCCCTGTCAGTTAGGGTGAGTTCAGAAAATTCTCCGAGAAGTCTCTGCTGGAGAAACTAAAGAATGACATCACATCGCCAGACAATGTGATTTGTTAAACTGGTGAACCTCCGGCCTTTCAACAAATCATGTTGTCTCCCGTCGTGACGTCATTCTTTAGCTTCTTCAACAGAGACTTCTCGGAGAATTTTCTGAACTCACCCTTAGTATTCTTCTAGAATGGAAAGTGGCGTCATCTGTTGACCCAAAAAAATATTCGATAATTAAACAAAAAAAAAAGATTTCACCATTTAATGCCATCATTTCGCTCTTTTTGAAATTTTTTCGTTAATTTCTGAAACTTTTTCACCAATTTACGAAAATTTTTCACTAAATAGTTAGAATGACTGTGATAAAAGGAACATTGCGTGAAGAAACACAAAGCGTTTCTTCACACAATGTTCCTCATGCGTGAAGAAACACGAAATCAAATCATAGAGTCATTATAATCTCAACTTTTTTCTTAGTTGTATCGTGTATAATCTCTCTGGAAGCTTCCATGTAGTAGAAATCTTTTATGCAAATCATGGAAAGTAAAACATTAATGTATAATTATTAAGATTTTTTTTTATCGATCCATTTATCGTTCTTGAAATAAATGGATATAATATTGGGAATTGATATTTGCAAGAACAATCACTATGATACTCCAATCATTTAACTCTTTTAACTTCAGTTATGTAAAAATGGAGGACGTTCAAACTTCTGAGATTTCCCTGTAATAACTATAGAACTATCAGATAGGATTCTAAGAATCTTCCCTATAGTGTTGCCCATTGAAGATTGTTTTAACTAGTTTCACTTAACTCTCAAGTATTTTTAAAAATCCCAATATTGTTAGGTATATATAAGACACGTTTTCAGAGTGTGCAAATAATCTTTTCAAGAATTGATTGTTGGCTGGCGTTTCTTTGATTGCAGTATTTTTAAATATATATATATATATAAATTGAATCTTTCTGGTATCTTTCCAGAAGTAATGCTTTAATTTAATTGATCAGTTCTGTTTCATTAATGATCATAAGATAGATTATTAACAAATTTTTTATGTGTTTTTAATCTAGAATAAACATATTTATTAATTTTATGTTGCATTCATCCCATCTGTTGTGAGACTTAAACGAAGTAGATTCACTCTTGTATGAAATCGTGAAAATATAACTTAAAAATGAAACTAGGAGTACATTTTTGAGCATTATTTTTATGGATAACTATGACGATCTACTAGATCTAATTGATTACTGAATGGAAAAATGAACAAATCTGTTATAATCGTATTGCATACAGTAGTAAGTAATTTTAATTCTACTGGATATTTTTATGTTATCAAATGCACGAATGTTTCGTTTAATTTAACTGCAGATAATTGTAGCCAGTCGAGGTTTCCCTTCTCCACCTTATCTGAATCCAAATTTGTTCGAAGGAGATATTATTGGGTTTAAAAACGCATCTAGGCAGGTTTGTTAGCTGTTCTGTGTCTTTAAAAACATTCTGTGATGTTGCATAAATGTTTAAAGTTTTAAAACAGAATCGAAATGTCGTAAAACAAGAAGATACCTGGCCGATGGGAAAAATACCTTACGTGATAGAGCACAACGTTGGTTTGTAAAAATCTGAGTATTGAAAGAGAATTTTTTATATTTTATATTGTTTTTATTATTATTTTCAGCAGGTGAACTGGTGGTATTAATCAGAAAGGCCATGTTCCATTACGAGAAACACACCTGCATCAGATTTGTACCCAGAACTTACGAAGTGGATTTTGTACTGATTTTTGAAGGATCGGGGTAAATTTATCGATTTTTACGAAATTTTTTAACTTGTTTTATTCATTATTCTTTAATTGCAATTTATATGCTAATTCAGGCGAAAGAAAAATTTATTTAATTAGTGTTAAATTTCAATAGCTTCTTTAGCGGATTTGAATTGAAATCGACGAATGAAGCAATTGATGATAATTTTGAAACGAACGACGTTTATTGGTTAATTTATAAATGAAATTATTCTTAAAGAATATATAAAAAAAATGAAAACAAAAATTTCGCTTTACTAATAATACCTTTCAAAATTCTTGAAGCTACTTGAAAGTCGACAAGATGGTATCTAGAAATCGAGGAAAAAAGATTCTTTTAATCTCTGTATAGAGAACTGGATGCATCAGATATATTAGTATTTATCAGCATTATCATTATCAGCCGCCGCAGGAAATATCATCCCCAATCACGGTCCCGAGTCCGGACCATCACAATGGTGGCCTGAAATACAACATCGTGGACCTCGATAAGTTTAGTCAGACAACTTATGGCCCCAGTTACTCGCCAAAACGCCAGATTTTGATGGTACATCAACAACAAACCAAGGAAAACTCCATCACTCCGAACGTAATGGATCCAACATGTCCTCCACCAACACCTACTGATCATCATCCCATGTATCATCATCATGGTTTCCAGCACGCGTCCAATTACACGCAAGTGCATCATCAGCAAGACCATCACATCCATCATCAT
Organism: Androctonus mauritanicus; assembly: GCA_011317285.2. Taxonomy (NCBI): domain Eukaryota; kingdom Metazoa; phylum Arthropoda; class Arachnida; order Scorpiones; family Buthidae; genus Androctonus; species Androctonus mauritanicus. The sequence goes on along the minus strand of WUQG02002692.1, from coordinate 3,308 downwards.
CACCATCATCACTGGACGGCTGCCACGCTGAATTGTGGTTCGACAATTCCTGGACCTACCAACACCCATCAAATTTGGGCAGCTGATTGTGGTTTGCAGAGGGTACCCGACGTCGTTCATCAGGAGCTGAGTCCCTACATCACGACGCCAACTACACCGGTAGATACCCCAAACTCGGACCACAACGCCGAAACAACGGCCACGGTCTTCAATTTCGATTGGCCCGTAGAGCAGCACGTGCCGAATTTGCGGGTGCTGTCGTTCCACAGTAGCAACAATTTAGGATACGTGAACGACAACGGCAGAAGATCGACGCACAACGAAGTCCAGCCAATCACGTTACAACTGCCCAGGAAAAAAAATCTCCACGCCACGGATGTGACGAATCATCGTGATTACGCTAAATAGATGACTTACATAATTAGTGCCTTTTAAAAAGAAGACTTTGAAACTTGCCTTCATAAGTGTGATATTGAAGAGTGTATAGTATTTTGTAAAAGATAATTTGGGTAACTCCATTATATTATATCTAGAGAAAATTTATAACTATAATAGCTACTTAATTTCTTCCTGCTGATTGGACGGCAATCAGTTCTTCTTGCAATTGATTGCAGTCTCAGAGATAGAAGCCTTTAAAACCAGTTTTTTAAGACAAAGTATGAATTTTGAGAAAATGAAAGCTAGCTTATAATCTCAATATAACAGAAGCTAAAATAATAAATGAAAAATTGATTTGTTTTAATAGCAGAATTCGTTATGACTCATGGATAATGTAATGATGAAATTGAATCGCAGAATGTTCTATCAGGCTGCTAGAATACCTAGTCTGAGTATACAATTAATTAAGAGAAATAAATAAAGTACAAATATAGAAATTTATTGAAAAAAGATATATGTAGTTTAGTACAGGAAGAATGACGGAAAAATTGTATTTTAAAAGAAGATGATGTATTTTTCTAGCGATGAAAGATTTATATTGTACATATGCAGCTGAAGTAACTTGTACAGACGAAATTTTAGAAGAATTTATACACGAGTATTTTTATTCGAAAGATAGTAAGATTTGTACATCTATATAGTGGCAAAATTATATTTTTGAAAAAAAGAGGAAAAATTATAATATTGATCATGTGTCATACTATGAAAATAATTATATATCATAAATGTTCAGACAGGTGTGTAATCTCAAACTTTGAGCTTCTAATCGGAGTCTGAAACTAAACGAAAATAGTTTATTTTATCTATGGTTATATGTTTGTCATATTGATTTACATGAGAAATCATAAAACTTGGAAAAATTGACCAGAATTCAAAATGAAAAATCCATTTTGAAATATATTTTTCGTCTTGTGTATACAAAGCATGTACGTGTGAGAATTGTACTTGTCCAAAAAAATTGTATTTTGATAATAAATAAATAATGTAAATGCAAAAAGCTGTTTCGCATTTTTCTGTGGTATTAAAAAAATTGTTGGTCCTAAATTCAAGAATTTGAAACATTTTTATTCATAAACTATATTATTTAAAATACAATATATATATTTAATTATTCAAAAAAATGAAAAAAATGACTTTAAGGCCAATATACACTGACAATAAATTATTGTTTATATCGTATGAAATTCATGAACATTGATTTGTTTTATAACTATTCCAAAAAACTGCTTTTTTGTGCGTCGTTTGTCTATTTTAAATTTCATCGAAATAGTTTATATTGTTTGTTTTTGCTGATAGAGTTTATTCGTATTTTAAAACAATGATCAGGATTTGTCGAAATTAAACAAATTTCATATTTAACTTCCTTATGATAATTTTCGCAGACACAAATCTGTATTTATAAATGTATAGATCATAACTTTACATTTTAAATTATGCCTCATCTGAATAGAAAAAAAAAACAATTTGCTACATAACAATACAATTTTTTACAAATATGATGCATGTGCTATTTTTTTCCTATGGTAAGGTCATTTTCCCTGACTTTGAAAAAGCCCAGGTTAAAAGCTCGTAACTTTTCAAATGTTGCATCAAATTTAACGTATGGCCTGGTAAATCAAAACTTGAAATCTTTCCTAAAAATTTGTTACAACTGCTTTTTTTCACGAATTTTTTGTAAAAAAACAGTGTTTTTTTAATAAAACACGGGGTTTTTCAAAGCTCAAAAAAATCTCTCTTTTTCAACGGACTCATTAAAAAAAATTATTTCCAGATCAGATTTCAAGCTTTCATTTGCAAAGTCGTACGTCAAATTTTATGCAATATTCGAAAATTTACATGAATTTTAATTGAGGTTTTTCAAAGTTAGAGGAAATGACGATACACTTATTGATTTTCTAATTTTTTTAATGTAATATTTCCAATAATAGTTCAATCATCGCAATTTTTCGTATTTTCTTCTAAATAAAATTCGTTTTTTTATTTTATTATTTTGTATATCTTGTGATAAAAGACCGCACCGCGGTACATTTGTATATTTTTAATTATTATTATCCACATAATAATAATGACAAATATTCATATATATAATTATATATGTATTCACGTAGTTATGAACATTAAAATTTTAATTATCTAATCTTTTTTACGTAGTATACATACATATGAAAAACTCTTAATACAAGTATTATATTCAAATATGATTCTTTTGTATCAAGTTTTTTCACTATTACATTAAAATACGAATACACTAGACATTTATACAAATATATTTACTGAGGTGTTGACGATGTATATTTCACTCTTTTTTGGTTGAGTTGGATCATATTATTATTATATGCTCATATAGTATTAATATGCTAAATATTTAGAGTAAATGCATACCTTCAAAATTTTTTCGCGCAAAAAATCGCTTTCCATGCTCAACTCTTTCGTAAAAAACCTTTTTTTTGACTCAATGTGTAATAAAATTACGTCAATCTATATGTACAAAAGGTTAATTGTCATATCTTCAAATATTTAGACTCTTGTATGATTCTTATATCAAATTACAAAAAATTAACAAAACAGTTCGCATAATTTACAACATTTAATAAATTCTTGAATGATTTTACTTATACATGTAATATTAGTGACCCATCAGTTACACATTTTTTTTTGTTTTTAAAATACATATTCATACTGCTATTTGTGTATTTTATAATTTTTATTTTTTGCTTATGCAATAATCACACAATTAAAACATTCGACAGTAACAAGCACGCGCACCGAGTGGCACCTTAATCGCCAAACTTACAATTTTTACTTATAATATTTATATATATCTGAAAAACAAAACTCCCCTATCTTCAAGTTTTCAAAAACATGCAGTA
>WUQG02002681.1:0-12268 GCA_011317285.2 Androctonus mauritanicus | reverse complement strand
GCTTACCATACGTCCCGGTTTAACCGGGATTGTCCTGGTTTTAGACATTGGTCCCGGCATCCCGGCCGGTTTGGTATTTTGTCCCGGTTGTTGTTTCGTGTCACGATGAGACGCGTGGGACGGGTGTGGTATACAAACGGCACGCGGCGTGTGTGTGCAACCACCTTGGTTACTTGGCTGTTTCGATGAATCATCTGCAGCTGTGGTTATCGTTACTGCTGGCCAGGTTGTTTTTGTAAGCAAATAAGCATTTTTAACTGGATTTTTGGTAAACTTTTCCCAATTTCATTGGATCGCGCTTTGAATCGATGTAACTAAATAACCGTTGAACGGAAAATTCTAAATTTAGCGTAAATAACCTCTTATATGATGTTAAAAACGTAAAAACAAACCCGATGGAGTTATGACGTAGATCTTGGAGCATTTTTACTTTACCATGTAAATGTTATATTGCTTGGTGGGCTGCACAAAAAAACGGTCTTTTTGAAAATCAACTGCTAAGTGTGATACGCTCGATATAAGCGATTTTTTTGTATCACCATTGCTATAGCTCGCGGCTAAAGGGTTTAATAAAGAATTTTTGGTAGTTTTTGCTTCTTTTTTCCCTAGCTGCCGCTCCTGTCCCGGTTTAAAGCTGCATGATTATGGGCAAGTTGTCAAGTTGTAGACCCCTTGTTCGTATACGTAATGTCACGTGACACTCCGTCGAGAATCGATGGTCCACGTGACGTGTGACGTAATGTCCCGGATTCTATCAGAAAAAATATAGTAACCCTAGTCATAGATAAGCTTATACACTAGAGCAGGGGTCGGAAACGCGCGGCCCGTTGGAAGTTTTTGTGCGGCCCACCAAGCAATATAAGATTTACATGGTAAAGTAAAAATTAGGAAGATTTTTATTTTTTATTATATTATTATTATTTGTTATATTATGAAATATATTTATTTATTGTATTATTATTATTATTATTTTTCGATTGAGAGAATTCGGCTACTATCACCATCGACCAGCGATAAACGATCGCCTTATAAATGTTCACAAAGAAACGAGAGTAGGATTCGCATTGGAATATTTACCCTATCTCCGGAGTTTTTTTGTTCTCTGATGTCTATAACAACATTGTGCGGCCCGCTTAAAAATATTTTTTTTTGAAAATGGCCCGTCGTCCGGAAAAGGTTGCCGACCCCTGGTCTAAAGCAAGATATTGAATGCACCAACTTTCAATCTCAAAATGTGACAAAATAATTTTATACTTTTAAATATTATGCCACTAAGACAACTTCCCATTTGCATTGCCATTGTTACGGTATTGAATGAGGTAACAATTAAAGGAAAATAAAAAAAGGATGTAAAATTAAAATTCTATTACTTTGTGACTAGCATACATTTCTATTTTATATTGCTATTCGTCATTATTAAATTAAATTTAACTATAATTGTATTTGGAAGTTCAATTAATTTGAAGGCACTTTTTCAAATGAAATATATAATATTACTATTTATTTACTAATAATTGTTAGAAGTATTATATTCAATTAATTGCAGTTTTTTAAAATTTTATAAACAAATAAAAATGTTATGATTCATAATATTCATATTTAATATGTTAAAGAAGTGGAACATCAGCAAGAAAGAAATTATTATTATAATCAATAAAAAAGACATCAAATACACTCTGTTGCAAAAAAATCAACACAGTTTGCTGTAGGAGTATGAAGTGAATCTCTCAAATTTCTTCAATTGTTCATCCTACTGCTGATGGATATATTGTAGAGGACTTCACAGACTATTTAACATACTGAAACAGCAAAATTGGTTAGATATATCTGATCTTGACAAATTCCACTCCTTATATTAGCCTCAAATTTGGCTTTCTTATGCGCAGTCAAAATGCCCTGCGCATTCATTGGTGATAAATTAATCTTTTATATATCTGGCTGAAAGGCATTTGCATACAGAGTTCTGCTGCTGCTGTTCTATTTTTTTTAGGAGTGTGTTGTTTTTTTTTGCAACAGAGTATATTTCTCAATCCAAATGTATCTGGCATTCATTTCACTTAAATGGTTTTTTTTTACAGAGATTCTTATAAAGACTTGTATCATATTTAAGCAATTTTCAAAATATCAAATAAAAATAAAATTTTGTATCTTTCAAAGTTTATTAAGAAAAGCATTTTTTTTTTTTTTTTTACTAAGAAATTTCTTTCCCATTGTTAATTTAATCAAAATTCATTAAAATAAAGATTTATGTAGATCTTAAATTTGACAAGTTTTGTTATCCAGAAGAAATGTGCATCATTATCAAGATAGCTTGCCTCAAAATAATTGTTTACTATGAAACTACCTTGTTTGTTGCTTATTACTCTGCTAAATTCTCAAGTATAATGTTGTTACAATTTATGCAAAGGAGGTGTTCCTGATGATTTCATACTGTATAATTCAAGACTAATTTTCCTATAGGAATTTGCATTTAAAATTTTGTAAGTATAAAATATGGCTTCACTATAGGCAAAAAGATTGGGACCTGCAGTACTGTATAACTAATATAAGAATACAGATAGCCCTCGTTTACGCCGCAGTTCCGTTCCTACAAAAGCCGGCGCAAATCGAATCGGCGTAAAATGAACCCATATTTACACTGAAGTATAGTGTTAGGTTCTATATAAGTGAAAAATAAGCAAATAATTTTACTTATTAATACAATATAACACAAAATACATTGCATTATAAATTTAATTTTTAAAATGTATTTTATGATAAAATAAAGTGAAATGTTTTTATTAGAAAATCTTAAGAAAAACAAATGAAATTCAAAGTTTCGGTTCTCTTACATTTTTCAGAAATATTAATTTAATGCAAATGTATACATGCCCAACAATATTAAACAGAAAAAATAAATATATTTGATAAAAATCTTTGTTTTAATGAATGCACAAGGTCATGGCTCAGTAAATACCTGAAACGAAAATCAGTCTAGTATAGGGAAAATCGGGGAATTACATGGCGAAACGGTGAATTGTGCAGCGGCGTAAATTGAGCCAGCATAAACCGAGGGCTACTTGTATTGTAAATATTGAAATATTTACTCATAAAAATTAATGAAAAAACCATTCAGTATATTAATATTCATTTTCAACCATAAGAAATCAAATAGTTGTGCATATTTATAATTAGACGTTTCTTGATTTGTTGTTCACAAGATACTTCAGTAAAATTGTTATAAACACTATAAATTATAGCTAATTTAATATGTCAGTGCAAAAACAGAAAAATTTATTTTAAATTTTCTAAATTTGTGTGAAAAGATGGATGCTAATGTTTTCATAAACAGATTCAGTTTTCAGATAAAGTAACATTTCATACTTCAGGACTGTAAACAAACATAAGTATTAATCCCAGGATTCTAGATTATCTATCAAAAATCAAGACCAAGGAAAAAATTCTCTTAAACTAGATGCGTGAAATACATTTATAAGCACAGAAATGCTAAACGTGTTTTTTATATATATGTATTTCTACTCTACTTATAACAGGGTTGTGTTTTGATAACAATACAATAGACTGAAAAAATTGTAAGCCAAAAATGACCATCAATGGTAGTAATTTTAGTGGTAATAGTACACAATGGAAAACTAAATCCTACAAGGTGATATATGTTCAGATTTGATTCCAGATCCTCTAAAGTGATAAAATCATCCAGAACTGAACCTGGTCCAAAGTGTTAAATTGTCCAGAATTTTCCAAAGATCCTCCAAAATGATAAGTAATTATTTTATTATGCAATCATCAGCCAATTGTAGATTTTCAATAAAACAAAAAAATATTTCTTGCCAATATGCTATGAAAATAGCCAAGTTCAGAATATTGAAAAGGCAATTGTAACATTAGATTATCATAAGTAAGGGAGCAATGTAATAACAGCAGTTCCAAAAAGAATTAAAATTGCCTTTTTTCTGAATGTGTCACTTATATAAGAACAATTAGGTTTGTTTTTTTTGTCAATTTTAATGTTGATTTAACCAATATAAATATTTGGATGACTGCATCACTGAAATGCCATAATAATGAATGACTCCATCATGATATAATTCTTTGTCATATATTATCTATTTTGTAATGTTATCTATTATGTCACGATGATGTTATATCAGTGTGTTTCTGATGTCATTGTGATAGATAATGATGACAGATGGTGTAAAGTGCCAAGCAATGCAGATAAACCATATGTTACTTCTACATTGCTAACAATAAGCACACTTTATTGTCAAATATATAAAATAAAATTTTGATAAAAATTAAATGTAATCCTATAGAATTAAATTATGCATCATCAAGTTGATCATTAATGATAGAACATTACTATTAAATTTCATAGAAATGTACTAATTAATTCGAAAGGTATTTATCGGGACACAGATAACAGACATGAGCCCAATCTTATAAACCTCCATTTCTTTTGAAAATTAGACTAAAAATGGGAATTGTTACTTGTGTAATTTGTCTACTGTAAAGCAGTGTAGTATTTCTAAGTCTTTGTAATGGGAATTGTAATGACACCTGTGAATTTTAAGCAGTCTTTTATTAGAAATTGTGTAAGTTTCTTGTAAATGGGATGATAATGGATGAATTTAAAATTTCAAAATTATTTTCAGAAATGACAAATATAAAATACTTTGCTTCACTAATCATATAACAAGAACGAAAGCACCATAAGCAAAGACGGTTTTTATTATGGTAATAAAAACCGTCTTTGCTTATGGTGCTTTCGTTCTTGTTATATTTTCAGAAAATTATCATGATTGATTCATGCATACAAGAGCTGTCCTGGTGAAAAAGAGATGCTGGGATGTATCAATTCTGGTTTTGGCAGACATGATGAATGAAGAAAAGAAAATAAATAAATAAATAAATAATTGTGCTCAGACTTTTTTATTTCTTGTTGAGGATAGTTATTTGGATGACATAAGGAGGATGTACAATTGAGGAAGAAACCTGGGAGTCATTATTGGACATTCACTCTTAATAGCAACAATAAGTATGAGTAGTCATAAGTTGAGAACTATATACAGTATATATAAGAATTTATAACACAATATATAATAAAAACAGTTCTTTACTTTACAAATTAATTATTCCCGAAATGCACTCAAAGTAAAAATTCATAAACTGAATCAATTTTCTACAGACATAATGTTAAAAAACAGGAGTTCCATTTTCAACAATGAAATTTGATCATAATTAAATTAAGTAAAGGTCAACAAAGTCATTGATACATTTATCTAAATAAATAAAAATATGGCCTTAAAATCAAACACATTGTAATAATGAAGAAATTATTTTCTATTGAAGAGATTAAAATTTTTAAATGAATTATTATCTGATATTTCAATTTCATTAGAAATATTTAAATCCATATGATCATTGATATAATTTCTAATATTTGTTTAATTTGTGTTAGCTGTAGAACTGGGATACCATCAAAGTTTGTTGGAAGTTAGATGAGACATCTGGAAAAGTTCAGGAGAAGTCATGTTATTGAAAGTTGAAGGTCAAAAATTAGATATTTCTTTGTTTCAATTGAAAAAAAAAGAGATTAAAGTCATTTCCAGTGGGCCTTTCTGTCACTCACAATCAAATATTGGAATCAAACTAGAAATCATTTATAATTAAAATCATTATATGAGAACATACAAATTATTACATTTCAAATTAAACTGGAACAGGAAACCCCCATAAAGGGTCACAGTTTGAAAAGTTCAAACTAGACGAAATATTGAGTTTCTTTCATAAATAAATAAAATTTGCATATATCAGAAAATCACAGTAATTATAGATGAGATATAGACGATTAATTTTATATTGTTTTTTAAAGAAGAAATTAGAGCAAACATTAATTCAATTAATAATAATCAAATGTGACAGAATGTGATATAACAAATCCAAATAATTTCAAACCATTTGTAAACCAATGGGTTAGCTGAATGTTTTGCAAGTGTTCAAAGAAAGAATTGCAGTGATGAAAAATGACACAGGAAAGCTGGAGCATAAAATATAGCAGTTTTTGCAGAAGTACCGAAATACACCACATAAAACAACTGGAAAGTCCCTAGCAAAATTATTTATAGGAAGAAGATTGTCAACAATATGAGACAATATAAAACCCAATCCATGAAGAAAAATGAAAAGAAAATTATGGAAATGAAAAACGTATCACAATAAAAAAGCCAAAATGCAAATATTTGAACTGGGAATGAAGATATGGGTATGGAATGAATGGGAATCTAGGATAGAGACTTGATGCAGTAGAAAGACAAATAGGAGAACTATCATTTGAAGTTGAAATTAAGGGAGAAATGTAACGAAACATGTTGATCAATTATAAAAATGAAAAATTCTCCAGATCAATTATGAATGATCTGGAGAATAAACAAACAAAATAACAGTAACATAAGAACAGATGATGATGATAAACCAATTATAAGAGACTATGCAATAAACATGGAAGATACAGATAAACAAATTACCTCTTTAAAACAGCTACTACTGGAATAGGAACTAAAAATTCAAAAGGAAGAAAATTAGAATTATGATGGCAAATAAGGGAAAGACAATCACTAAGAAAACCATATGAAGAATATATAAACATGATATAAAACAATGAAAAGATAAAAAGGGGAAAAAATATGTAAGAAAATCAGAATGAATACTGATTATCAACAAGTGATAAAGGACAGTTTATCACTTTTCATTCTTGTATAATGAAACAGAAGAACAGATGCAAGTGCAGGTACAGAGAAATTGAGATAGATGTTTTACGATATGATGAGTCACCAGTGCAAATAGTCAGTAGTGAAAGAGCTGCATGATTGACACACAAATATGATATATCATGTTTCATAGTGAGTGATTATAATGAGTAATACTACAGGGAGTATTTGTAATATGGAACTGTGATTTTAATTTACATTTTGTATCTAGTTTTTAATGAATGGCTATCTGATCTATGCTATAATATACAGGGTGGAAGAAAAGTCTATACCCTCTAAATAAATTTGATAATTATCATAAATTTCAAAAATCTATTAAAGCCAACAAATAGGAAGCCATTGCTGGGCACTTGATGGTGATTTTCAAATGAGCTGATTATGCAAATGAGTACACTTGCAAATCCTATCTCATAAACCATAACAGATAGGGAAAATTTTCCAATTACAAACTTGTTCAGCATTCAATTCTGAACATTTTAAAAAACTTCATCAAAATTAGATGAATAGTTCATTCAAAAATGAAACAAAAATATTTTAATATGCAAACAAAGGATTGACACTTATTTCTGACATAAATAACAAACCAACATCAAAACATAATACCTGAGATCAATAAATTGAAAATAAAGAGCTTAATTAACAAGCAAAAACTAATCAGGGATGTGCTCTAAATGTCTTCCACCAGCATGCAAGTACCGTTGAGCATGATATTGAATGGAGTTCCTCACAACCTTGAGTGTCAGTAGAAATCTCTGTATACAAGTGGTAATGATGCTGTATTGAAGACTTTCTACTGTTATTATGCAAAAATGAAAATTATTATGACTTCATTAGTTACTCTTTGTGGTAATCTAGTCTTGGGCATTTCAAGGAATTGATGTATGATAAATTTAAATGTTAATGCTGAGGGATGTCTTTCCTAATAAAGTTGAGTTGCAACAGCAATTATTTGCATTAGTAAACACCATAGCATATTACCATCACATTCATTTCATTAAATGTGTACTCTGCCATTGTACTGTATATTGAATTGCATGTGTGTAAATGTGCTTTTTATGCCAATTGAACAGGAATACCAGATGTGGAAGGGCATGTGATATGATTTGCATATAAAAATGTTTTTCTTTCATTTTTGAGTGAACTATTCATCCGATTTTGATGAAGTTTTTTTTTTTTAAAGTATTCAGAATTGAATACTGAAATAACTGGAAATTTGTAATTGGAATTTTTTCCTATATTTTATGGTTTATGAGATAGAATTTGTAACTGTCCTCATTTGCATATATCAGCTCATTTGAAGGTCACCATTAGGTAGCCCACCTATGACTTCTTATTTGTTGGCAACAACAGATTTTTAAAATTTATGATAGTTATCAAGTTTATTTGGAGAGGTATAAACTTTTCTTCCACCCTGTATATATTAGAATAATTGTTTTTAATAATTTTTTGTCAGAATATAGTATTTATTTTTGTAATAAAAGTTTGATTAAAAAATTTATCTAATTATGATAAAAATTTATTTTATAAAATGTTTATTTTTGAAAAACCAGTATTAATACCAGTATCCTAGTTTCATAAATTAAAACAGTTTCATAATTAAAAATATCAAAATATCAGTATTAAAGTTTTGAACTGATTAGTATTATGAAGCTTACTTGCTACTTAGTGTGACCTCTGGTTGAAAGTTGCATAAAATCCAGAAAGAAACAAAGACTATATTTCCAATAAAAGTTGATATCTACTGTTGTTTTACTAGTAGATATCAACTTTTATTGAAGCCTTCTTTACAAGAACATAATAATCATAACAATTCATAATGAATATTATCAAACAGATTGTTACAATATTCTATTGAATGTTCATCATGAATAAGTATAAAACAATAACTTAAACATAAGTATATAAATTCAGTAAAAAAGTGCCATTTCATAATATTCATAGAAAATTTGATATCACTGTTTAGGAGACTCTTATATTTTGGTATATAGATATTAAAATAAATTATCCTAGCTAAAAGGAACTGAAATTTAAATTTTATTGGGTGTTTTTTGATAATTAAACTTCATCTTTAGAATACTAAAGAAAGAATTTTTTTAATGTTCTGACGATGGAATTTAATTCTTCAAATGTGCTTAATAAAATTGAAACTTGATTCCTTATAGTTTGATTTGTTTATTTATTTTACTTACCATGAACAAGTATATTTTTATTTAAGAAGCTGTACTTTTTATTTTGTTTTTTAATCCACCACTGTTTGCCAACTAAATGATTAGGTGATTTCAGTCCCTATAGAGATTGCTTATAGCCATGTAGTGATCAACTAAACTTCAAAAGACAGGAATTAATAGACTGGCTCAAGATCTCAAATTTTGAGATATGAGACTCAGATTTGATCTTGGATTCTATAGCTAGAAAGCTAAAACATTTCTATGCAATCAGTCTGGCAAGCTATATTTTATGTTGTATTGAAATTTGGCAGAATATATCCTCTATGTAGAAGAAATAAAACTCAAATATTTTTAAACTTTTAAAAATTTGAAACTCTAATAAGAAATATACTTGTAGTACTTTGTGTCTTTGATGCCTTTGACACTCATTATGTATTCCTCCATGGTAACAATGTATGTCTTATTCAATTTTGAAACTTTTGCTTATTATAATGTAAGAAATTTGCAATGAGTAAAAATATGATTTATGAATCTTCAAGATTTATAAATTATATTTTTGGTATAAATTATACTTACTTATAAAATCAGTGCCTTGTAAATCAGAATATATCTGTATATATATATAAAGGGTGCATATGCATGTTTTTCTAAACAGAAAGGATCAAACTAAGAATACTCTTTTGCATTACATCTTTTGTGAACATAATATTATTACATATAATGGTCCTATTGGTGCATGTTATAATTGCATCTATGTGCCTTTGATTTTAAAATAAATATGCTGTTTTATTGGTGTAAACATCCCAGAACTTAGAAAAGGAAATTATAACAAGAAAAATTTTTTTGTATAATTTTGATTTTTATTGAAGATTATAATCATTAAACAATATGAAAGAAATTTTAGAAGAAAACTTTAAACTATTTTTCACTTTTTGTGGAAGTAATATTTTAATTGAAAGTTAAAAGATAGAGAAGCAAATGTGCAAAGAAAATTTTATAACAATAGACAGAAATAGCATAATGATTGTGAGAAATGCAAATCAATTATAATGAATGCAAAATATTTGACCAATAATTTATAATTTACAGTTTGAATTGATGATAAAATGTGTTTAGGTAAAATATTAAAAAAATGCATTTTGGTAACATGAATAAAATGTATATTATATAAAATTATAAGATTAATTTATGCTATAAGCAATATTGAACATGCAATAAGAAGCAGAATGCAGAATAATATGCTACAGATTCTCTTAATAGATTTATAAACTGCAGTCAGGATTGTGCAAAGTATTTGGGGGTCCTGATGCACAGAGAATAAAGAGGCCCTCTTTATGTATTTTGAAACAAAAAAAATTATTAAAAAGAACACACATTTATTATATTTTAATAAGTACATTTTCATTTTATTTATTAAATTCTTTTATATTATCTTATTCAATTCCATGTCCCTAGATCAGGGCTTTGATGTCAGACATCTAGTGCATCCTCAATTTGCATATCCCTGATTGCCATTATAAAAATTTTTACATAAATACATAAATAATCATTTGGTTCTAATTGCTATAGAAGAGATTTTTATTTTGAAATTGTAAAAGTTTTGCAGTTTTCTTATAGTGCTTTTGGAGATTATATGTTTATTCAATTTCTTTAGTATTATATTAAAAGCTAAAGATATTGAATTTTTCAAATTTTATTAAAAATATTTTCTATGTATTTCTTATTTCTGATGGATGCCTTTAGTTTAATAAATGCTAAGAAAGATTAAAAATTAACAGACTTTATTCATTTTAAAAATATATACTTTTGGAAAATCATTAATTAAAACTGTTTATCTTAAGATGATTGCTTTTCAAAAATATTATAAATTTCTCTTTTCAATTTGTAATATTATAGAATTTATAAAATTAAAAATGTTGAATATTTTCTCATAAATTTTAAAAGTATAGCAATCTGCTTCAATCAATAGTCTTCTTTCTAAGAAGAATTCTAACTGAAAATTTGAAAAATTTGGTGTCCAAACTGCTAATCTTGTTAAATATCTTATGATAAAATTACTTTTAGTCTAAATAAAATAATCAAACAAATTAGAAAATATTTTGTATTACAAAAATAACATGTTTATTTATTAGGTAGTTAAGGTTCTTAAAGATCAAAATATAAAACCTCATTGGATATTTGCTTTGGATAGCCTCATACGAACTGCAGTGAAAACAGCAATAACTGTTCTCTCTCCAGGTATTTTTTAATATTAATGTTTTATTAAATTATTTAAATTGATTTAGATTTTTTTTCTAAATATCTAATTAAAGAAATAAATAGTAGCAGCTATTAAAAACATACAAATAATTTTTTTTAATACAAGTATCAAATTATTCTTACTTAGAAAATCTAATTTAATTTAATACATCAATCAAATGTAACAAGTTTGTTCTGAAATAATTATTTGAAATTAATAAAGTTGTATTCTTTCTTTTAAACTTTACAGTTTCTTTTAAAAAATAAATAATAATAAATATGATGACTTAAGAATAGATATTTTTTTAGTTTGTTTAAATAAATGTCTCAACATAAGACTTTAGAGAAGTAGTTCTACATGATTACAATATTTTCAAATTCATTTTCATTAAAATTTTAAGTGATCAGTTTATAAAGTTTTGTTCCATGATAATGAGTTATTATTTTGTGTTCTGTTTTGACTATAATTAATAAATACAGCGCAGTATTTTCTGAATTCTAATATGCCATCAATTTACTGATTTAATCATACAATTTAACTTTTTTTTATCAGCAGAATATATAGAGAGAAAATTATTTAAATTTTATTATAAATCTATAATAAAAATATTTAAAATATCAATAGCACAAAAATTAAGAAATACTTCATATTTCAATTTCTGAAATAAAAGTTGATATTCTACTGTATATTAAAAATCTGCTACCATGTTGGTTATGGCTTTAAGTTTGTAAGTATCTGATAGATTTACAATATATTTTTGCATGCATGTATGCACTGTTTGAATTTGTATGCATTATATAATGATATTTTAAATACTGATTAGCATTTATAGAACAACACAACAATCACTCACTACCTTCTGGTATGCCCTGTGGGCTGTGCCAGTTACACACAACCAGAGAGCCAGCTGGATTGCAGAAGAGAGACACACACATTAAACATATCAGAAATGCTCTATACTGACATTACCACAGAAGAACTCGCAAACACAATAAGACGCACACACAACTGGAAAGTCCCTGGTATAGATGGCATTCAGAATTTCTGGTACAAACATTTTACCTGTCTTCATGACTCACTGGCCAAACATCTCA